>APFE030173597.1:0-38801 GCA_000404065.3 Pinus taeda | reverse complement strand
CCAATCGGGTGTCAAGCCACGGATCAAGTGTCGGTAATACCGAGGAGAGAATGAACCGTCGGATCACTACATATTGTGACCATTGGATTGTAAGTTACAAATGTACATGTTAAAGAAACACACTTTACCTAACTCTATACTAGACCAAGTTATACTTAACTATTCCTACATGTCAAAATATCCTAACAATTTCCTTGTTTAGAATTGGTTGAAAAAGATCCTAGAATGATGAACTCGACCCCTAGAGGCATGGGAATGGGTTGAGATAGTCTATATCATGTAATATTTCAGTCATTTTCAGGGTTGGACACTTGGGATTGCTTTGGCATACTATTATACATATTTTCTCTGCATTTTTGGCTAAGGAAAGACCAGGGTTTGGCAGCACTGTTTGGGATCCACGTGGCTTTATTTTTTGATGGTGTGCTTCTCTCAGTAATTGTAATTTGTTATGTGTATCATTTTCCTTACTATTATCTTCTGCAATTGAACAAATGAAGTGATTAAGGTAGAATCCATTGATTGTCATGCTCTGCCTTTAAATTTGTTTGATTTTCCATGTTTTCATCTGTTTAAGGAGAATCCTTGCAACCTTCTTGCTCTCCTTAGCTCCTCACCAGTCTGATCCACCCATTCACTCCCTTTACAATCATCAAGATGATCGCCTTCCTTGCCCCAATCAGACCTCTTCAAAAAACTGTGCCTCATCCCCAAGCCCATATTTGCCTTTCCCTATTCCAACACAAAAACTCCTAAAAACTCAAATCAAACCCTTGTACTTCATATCTAGCCTAACATTAGCTTTTATTTCAACCATCTCGTGCCCCATAAATTATATTTGCCGAGTTTGACCCAGAGAGAGCCCTCTCCTGTCCTTGTAGGGCTAGCTACGAGGTTGAGCATGGTATGATGTTATCTTGAATCCCGCCTTCCTTCAGCCTAAGGCATATTTGAGAACTAACAGGATCATAACCCTTTAACCAATTTGTAGAGAGTCAATAGAAACTATATGACAATAGATCAATATGGTTGCATTAATTTAAAAAAATTAACTTAAGTAATGAACCTTAGGAAGAGTAAGGTTGTAACTAATGCACACACAAATTATTTAGAAGGTACACTAAATCATAGTGCATAAAACCTATAGTCTTGATAGTTTAATAGAAACTCTCCTCTTTTGGGAAATGCAGATCATAGAAGGGATATACAAGGTATATTATAGACCCAAAAGGTGTCATAGACCAATTAATGGAATACAATGTGCCAAGACCCTAGGTGGAGTACATATATAGTATAGGAAGGGGTTCTTATATTCATTTAGACAATACGATACATACATACATACATACATACATACATACATACATACATACATACATACATACACAACAACATTACACATTACATATACACGTTACACATACACACCCACACACTACACACACCACACAACCATTATATATATATATATACCCATGAGATCTTAGTAGGAACGAAAAGTGAAATCCACAAATATTAAGCATGATGTATCAAGGTTAATAATGTAGAGAATAAATTTAAGGGGAGGATGAGTAGAACAAATTAATAATTTTGAACCTTCTTCATGAAACCCTCTTGGAATAGAGCTCTCAACTTGTAAGGGAAGACATAATTTATATGTAAACTGATAGTATGATATT
Source organism: Pinus taeda (assembly GCA_000404065.3). Lineage (NCBI taxonomy): Eukaryota > Viridiplantae > Streptophyta > Pinopsida > Pinales > Pinaceae > Pinus > Pinus taeda. Next base: position 37,122 of record APFE030173597.1, on the reverse strand, counting down.
TCTCAACCAGTAGCTTAGACTGTTCATAGTACATTAATGAAATGCATGGTGTCCTTGTGACCCTTTTACATATAGTTTGAATGAGGTAAAAGGGATATCTCTAAGTAGATTAAAACATTTTCTAAGTAAAGAGATAAAATAAGGAATTTAATAAGGAGGCATTTGGAATCTGTTATGCAACCAACTCACAAAAGAGAAGAAGAAATAAATCAACGACTTCAAAATAAGCCTCTTCGAGGGGGACCTCTTTTAAATTACACAAATGAACAATTCTTGGATGATACAAATGACAAAACCTTCTTTCTATATATAGTAGTCTAAGGGGTCAAAATATAATTAGAGCCAACATAACAATAATAATGTAAGGGCACAACAATAACAATAGTGGGCTTCTATGGGCAACAATAATAATAATATGGAGACTACATGGGCACAACAATACAAGAAGGGTTAGCACTAATAACAATAAGGCACTACACTAGTAGTATAGGAAGCTAACATGCCCCTCCTTCAAAAAGTGTTGTCCTCAACACTTGAGTAGTTCTAGATGCTTTTGTATAAAATTCTCATCCTCCCATGCGAATCTTCAGTGGGTAAGCTCTTCCACTTGATGAGATACTCTAAAATTAATCGATTTCATAGTTGTCGGGTTCTTATTTCTATGACTACTTCAGGTTCCAATATTCTTTTTTCTTCCTCGTCAAGTTACAGAAATATTGTTATAACTAGTAGCTTGTCACCTATAACTTTCTTTAAGCATGAAACATGGAAAACTAGGTGCACTCTTAAATATGCAGGAACCTCCCATTTGAATGCCATAGTACTAATCTTTTGCAACACCTTGTAAGGACCATAATACTTTGTTGATAATTTATTATCCTTCTTAGGTTGTTTGAGGGACCTTTGTTTGTATGGTTGTAGTCGTAAAAATACCCAGTTGCCTACATCAAAACTTCTTATGCTGTGATATTGATCTGCCTATTGTTTCATTCAATTCTACGCCAAAGTGAGGTTATCATTTAAGAGTTGGAGAAATTTTTGTTGATGCTCGATGTGATCTTCCACTTCTTGATCCTTATAATGATTGTACAAGAGTTATTGGAGATCAGGAGAAATAGATGATTTTGGTAGTGAACATAATTATGAAATTACGCCCCTCTGTTATTTCTTTAAAAGCTTTCTCATGCCATTATAGGTGGTTATTTTTCATGGTTTCCCTGTCATACCCCTTAATTCAAATTAATTTCCTTCAAAAAAAATTCAAGAAATGTTCTTGAAAATTGAAAGCTATCATTCCCAAAGACTGTAACCATTGGAATCCTAGTACAACATCAACCCCACCCATTGGAATGGAAAGAATTGGATGATTCAAAACATATTTTCCCATGGATAGCTTGATATTATGGCACTTTCTAGAGAAATTTATGGTTCCTTCATTTGCAACCATTACTTGAAACTCTGTTGTTGGATATGGGAAGCAATTCAATTCCTTGGATATCTTATAATGAATAAAATTATTGGTACTACCCAAACCAATCAACACTATTACCTTTTTATTATTGATATGTCTTTCTATCTTGAGAGTTTGAGGAGTAGTAATTCCTATCAATGCATTACAAGATATGGTTAGATTCATTTCTTCTTTCCCTTGGGCTGGTTCCTGGTGTATATCCTCTTCTTTTGACATTTCTTGTTCCTTTTCTTCCTCCTCTCCCTCGTCTATGTAAATTAATTTCTTCTCAGCACACTTATGACCTTTCATGTATTTGCTATCACAACTGTAACAAATCCATTTTTCTCTTTTTTCTTCCAATTGTTGTGGTATCAACCTTGTAGGTTTTGGAAGGCTAGGAGCAACAACACTTCCATATTTATAGTAATGAGTTGTATACTTCCTTGTTGCCATAATTTTTCTTTCAATTTTTCTTGCCAACTTGAATGCCCTCACCAATTAATCAGGTTGCCAAAGGTGAACCTCATGTTGGATGTTATCCTTTAGATTCCCTATGAAGAATTCAATCATATGCTTCTCTGGAATATCATTTACCCTTATATTTAATTTTTGGAAGTCCTTAGTGTGCTCTACCATTGCATCCTTTTGTTTGAGATTTATCAATTGGCTAAAGAAGGTGTTGCGCCTTTTATCCTCATAATGTGCTATCATTTCCTCCATGAAAATTAACCAGGTGACAAGTGGTTTATGAGAACAAATCCCTCTATACCATACAAACTGATTCAGTTCTAAATATAACTTTGAAATATGTATCATTTGTGTGTTTTTCACATCATGTAGATCAAAATATTGCTCCATATTTAGTATCCAAGTTACCGGATCCTTGCCATCAAAATTCCTCATATCTATCCTTGGAATATCGTGGGTGTTGGGCTATTAATTTTTCATTATTATTATCACTTCTTAACAACCATTTCATCCATTTCTACTATTATTTGATCAAATTATTTATCATAACTTATTATATAATTCCATTTCATAATTATTTATGCTCTTATGAACAAGTAATATTTGTTCTCCTTTATTTTTAATAAATTGATGATTATTATGCATGATCCTTCCAATGATGGTTTTTTGATGAATTTGTTATAACATCACTCACGATTTTAGCCTCCAGGATATTTTCCAGATTGAAAATTTGATCTTTAGGAAATAATCAAATATTCCAACTCAGAAATTCATTGGAATAATAAGCAACTGTATTGCGTTGGATGTTTCAGGAAAACGAAGAAGAATATTGAAAATCTGAGACACATTTTTTGTGCAAAACATTCCAAATTAGTTTCCAAACGAGAATCTTTGCATAATTCAGTCTAGATTAGGAGAAACACGAGGTTCTTCGAAGGACATATTCACATATCTTCTGTTGTGGCCATTTTCCAAATTTCCCAATTGCAATAACTAGATTTGACTTGTTCCAGCTGAATCATGATGGAAATATGTCTCATACGTCATCTTTCTTCTTGAGATTTTGTAATCAATCTAAATTGTATGGTAAATCATTTTGTAATCATTTTTTTGTAAATTTACCTTTGTTTTATGTACATTTAAAAGACACAAATCAGAGAGAAAAGGGAGATAACGCATATAGGGAGAATATCAGATATTGAAGGTTTTTGTTTCGGACTGTAACAACATATTTATGTATTTTCCTTTTGATTAATGAAATATTAATCTTCTAAGTATTATCTAGCCTTCAATCGTTTTGCCACAAGTCTGATCAGAGTGTTGGTCCCACTGTCCTGATCAACTATTATTCGATTATTGGAATGTGTAAATTTATTTATGTTGCGATGATTTCTTTATCATTGTAATGGTTCATTAAGTTTGTGTTGTTGTGAATCCTAATTTGTTGTTACTTTGATTGTTGTTACTGTTATTACTTGTTGTTACACGTTGTTATATTATTGGTTGAATGCTCAATGCCGGGTAGTGAAAATGTGGTCTGCATAGACTTTGCACAGTAGCCTTGAAAGAATAAGATGAGCCCCAGATTGAGAATTAATGTTGGGGAGGATGAATTCTATGATTCATATTTGAACACCAACAGTGGGTATTCAATCCAACATTCGATTTTATGAAATAATTATCAATATTTCTTTGGTTATCACCATGAGTTTCCTCTACTACCTTTTCGTCATTAGGAAGTCTTTCTTGTAGCAACTTTGTCCACCCTTCCTTCAAACCTTCCCTATATTTATTCAAATATTCCATGTTTCCTTTCAATTCTACTTTTATACCATCAATATTAGCTTAGATTGCATATATAAAACTATTTATCTTAGATTAGATTGCATTCTTCAAATCATCCATCCAATTTTGCTTACCAGGTGTTTCTATTTTCTTGATTCGAGTTATTCTTTTTCTTTATTTTAGGAGCTCGATATTTAAATGACTATAACTCTATAATTTTGGACATATAGGTTCTGAAATTTTGTCTTGTGTTATCCCTAGGAGTCCTATTTCCAACCCCATGAGTCTTATTGAGATTATATTCTTCAATAAAGAGTTTTTCCCAATCTCCCACGATGACCTTATTATAGACTCGCTCATTAGAGCGAACTTGTATAATTGGCCATGTGTCACTGTTTCTACCTTCGGCCCTAAAAACAATACCCAAAAAACTAAAGTCTATCCTCTTTCTGGAACATTTTAGGAAATTTGAATCTGATGCTCAAAGAGAAAGTTATGAGAATTTTTCCTACGTGTCGTGTTTGATATGGAATTCTGGAGCCTGTAAAAACCCTAACTTCCTTAGCTCATATCTCCGAAATTATAGAGTGAAAATATCTTAAATTTGGACATGAAGTTCATCAAGATATTCGTATCAAATGTATTTTTTGATTTTAGTTTTGTAGAAAAAAATTTATAGAGAAAATTCCATGATGACCTATTTGAAGCAGTGAAACCCTAGAATCAAAATCTCTAATAACAAATGTTAAGCAGCTATCTCATAAAATAGAAGAAGAAATAGATCAACGACTTCTAAATAGTCCTCCTAAAGGGGGAAACCTCTTTTAGATTACACAAATGAATGATTCTTGGATGATACAACTGAAAAAACCTCCTTTCTATATATAGGAGAATAAGGGGTCACAATATAATAAAATCCAGCATAACAATAATAACGTAAGGGCACAACAATAACAATAGTGGGCTTCTATGGGGCACACTAATAACAATATGGGGACTACATGGGCACAACAATATAATAAGGGGGTTTCACTAATAACAATAAGGGGCTACCTTAGTAGTATAGGGACCTAACATAATCATACCCATATTCTATTGAGCGTAGGAAGTAGAGATAATCCTGAACTAGTGCTAGAAAGTTCGTAAGGATAGTATAGTTCTTCCTAGGAACACTAGAAACAGAAGGGAGAAACAATATTGTTAGTTAGAAAATAAAATAACAAAACAAAAATGGTAACCCTAAATGAGGATTGTGAGAAATGGTATGAGAGCCCTAGGTTCAACCCTTGGAGACCTAATGGGCTCAGGTTAAAGTTATTATGATATGGTATTGCATAAAAATATTTGTAAGATAGTTGTTCAGTGTTAACATTTTACCACTTGTCTAGAAGTAGGTTCCTCCATTATTTTATGTATTATGACCTTCATCTAAAGGAAGAAAATTATTCTTGGTAAAAAAAAATTCATCAATTGGCTATGAAAAAATAATAATAATTATGTACCAATTATCAAGCTAACCACATTTATTTCTAAATTGAATTGGCCACCAAGGGAATCTTACATCCTAAGGAATGAAAGATTTAAAATTAATTGAAACAATGTCCAACATTATTGTAGGAACAAAAAATTTAGGTTGACTGATATCTATTATTTAGAAACCTAGATTCATGGAACATTGTTTTGGGGAGTCACTCCTTATGGCCACTAGAAAACTAACTGACAGATGGTATCAGACAAAAATAGTGGTATCGCACATGTTTAGTCGGTACCAGTGGAATGTGGTAATATAGGAGAGTGATAACATAAATAATTTATGTGTGAATAGGAGTTGGGGAAATAATAGTGGCAATCAACAAGGTATCTATCATTAATGTAACTCGATTGCTATCACTGGTACACCAAATAAAATACTTTGTTCATATGGTTTCAGAACAACAATGAAGAATAAACTATTATAAAATATCTTGAGCTAAATGAAGTATTGAATTATAAACTCCGTCAGACAAGATAAGGGTATATGAATACATGCCAGGATAATGTGACCTTGTTTAAAGATGAATATATTATATGGCAATCTATTTTACCATAAAGTTGAACCAAACAAGTTAGAGAATATATTAAAAATAATTTTGGGTTGCCAACAACATTTTCATTGGGGATTGATGAAAATAGAATTCGACATAACCCCTTAAATTATTTATAGACACGTATAAAAGATTAATAACTTTTGAACCAACAGAATACACATACACACATACACACACATATACATATACATATACATATACATATACATATACGTATACATATACATATCGTATATATATATATATATATATATATATTATATATATATATATTATATATATATATATATATAATATATATATATAATATATAGATATATATAATATATATAATATATATATATAATATATATATATACACACACACACACACTCAATTCTAGTAAGAAGCGACAATAGTATATTTGTGGGAGAGTATTTATGCAGTTTTATACGCTACCTGAGATAGGGCAGTCATAATGATATTAATGATATGAGGGACTGGAATATCATAGAAGCAAATAAAACTGAAAAAATTATACTTGAAATTTTGTAGTGAAATAAATTGGGACTTGAGATTTTTTTTTTTTTAGGAAATATAGAAGAAATATATCATGAAAATAAGGTTGAAATCCTTTTCTTTAAAGCCTAGTTGAGGGTGATAGTTTAGATTTGTATAGAGTATTTATCTCTTCACTACCAATTGACTATCATATTTCAATGTTAGAAGAAAAGGGTAGTTAGGATTCAAGAGATGTTGGACAATAAGTTTTCTTTATCTCAATAGCTTAATTATATTCAGAATTATATTCATTTAATTACAATTTAAAATAAAGATACATGTTGGACTTGACAGGAAGCAGAATACAACATGTGTTAGGTTTTAGAAGTGGATAGGGAATGTGGCATATACAACTTATTGTTTTCTTATATAAAACCTAAAGGGGACAACCATTATTCTTTCGGATGACTAAGATTGTGTCTAATCTAATGATAAAATCTACCTTTTATGTTAATAAGGGTTGATGTGGGCAATGGAGGAGGCATCAATACCATTACACTAAGTCTATTAACATCTATGTTGTTCAGATGATCAGTTAGTTACAAATGGTGTACGGAACATACTACTGGAAAGTGGAGAGAGCTACTCAAATCAGTGATACGTTTTATGGAAAATTTGCACTGAAAAGAGAAAGTGGGCTAGATATGGTTGTACGAGAAAAATGAAGGTTGGAATATGCTTTTGATGCATAATAAATTTTATCAAATACATGAACTATAGTAATTAATAAAGAAGAAAAGAAGAACATCGGTATTAAATACTAAGAACCTAAGGTATGATAAAAGTGTTAATAGAAAATAGTAACCTTATACAATAAATTTTATATGATAAAAGGTAATACATAAAATCCACTATCGGTTCTCATGGTGAAATAAAGTAAGAAGGTAAGAACTTGAACTAGAAATTGAGAATAACAAGTATTTTTATGAACAAACTATACAAAAAAGCCTTTGTCATTAGAGAACCAATGCTAAGTAGCATAGGCATTGTAAATATTCCACCTTTATGGTTAAGAATTAAATTTCTAAGGAAGTTTTGATTGTAGTGGTTTTGAACAACGGATAAGATTTTTGGGAAAGAAAAAAAAAATGTTACCTAGGAAGTAGAAAGCTGAATTGTTGATCTCTTCAATTGAGGAAATTAGAAACATTCTTTGTAGATTAAGTTCCAATGTATAAACACACAAAATAAAAGGAGTGTGGAGGGGAATCAATGAAAAAGTATACACAAGAAATAAACAGCAGCACTATAAGCATGGACTTGATTAAGACACCTTGGGATGAAATCAACAAGATATAAGAAGCAATAGTAGGATGTTTTACACCTAAAAATGCAAAACATTTGTGTAGCTGATTTGAGTGTACCAAGATAACAATTATAAATTACACTAGCCCTAACAAGAGTTAAGAAACCATGAATTAGTGATAATCATAAGAATAAATGATCTCAAAAAGGTCAGGATTTGAAATTTGTATTATTGTAATAGCAGTGGAAAAAAAACACACTCAAAGGTTGGAAATAAAGGGAAGAAGGTGTAACACCCTGTGAAGTACATTCTACTAGGTCAATCAGAGAAAGTCACGGAGGGTGAAATAATTTTGATTACCAGTGTTGGTGACTGTGAATCGGTATGGCCACCGAGTCTATTATAGTAATATATTGATGGTGCTGACCTTGTGGGATGCATGTGGAAAGTATGTTGTGGAAAAGAAGAAGCACATTGTCAGAATGTATACCAATGTGCTAGAAGAGGAACATGGCATAAATGCAAGAGTATGTATGCTTCAAAATTGAGTCATCACACCAGATGAAATAAAGTATTTATTGAAAGAATGAAAGACAGGAAGTATTCTGATTTTGATTTTGAGAAAACATGAAATTCTACGACAACATGAAGAGTGTAGAAAAATACTAAGACCATACAAAAACATCAAAATGGGAATCATAGTTTATCAATTAGTATTTCTCAGTCATATTAAAAATTCTAATGTTTTCATGTACCATTACCCAAGAGATAGGTACATGATAACCATCATATAATTAAGTGGAAATGACAAAGGTAGAGCCAAAGGGGATTGCCTTATAGAACCAGTTGTATCTTAAATCGGAAAGATATGCGACTCCAAAATTGAGCTTTTGTTAAGGATAAATACAATGAAATCCTTTACTTCTGAAGATGATACATGAGAACAAGAAGATGAAAAGAAGAAAATTTATCCAACAAGGTTCCAGGAAGGAGAAAATTGTACAACGAACAATGAGGACGGTGTTAATAAAACAGGAGGAGAATGTAATATCCCTCTATGGTTGTAATTTTGTTTGGTTAGATTTAACTATGTTAGAAAGAATGGTGGAAAAGACATGAATAATATTGGATAAATTATGTAAATGAATAATTACTAATAAATAAATAAATGGAATGTATGGGCTTGGGAATGAAACACTAGAAATGAGATTCTTGCCAAAGAAAAAAAACAATAAAATCTCATTGGTTAATGAGATTGGATAATTCTCTCATGATAAGAATTCTAGATGAAATTCTAGATAAGATTGATGGATGGGAGAGAAAAACCCATTAAGTTGCCTAGTTGGAGAAAGATTCTAGGCTTGGAGAAGCATAAAAGTGTTGCAGGAGAGAAATGTGAGCTTTTATGGAAAAGCTTATGAAAGTAGATGAACAGATCCACAAAAGAGGGATGTCGATAAAGGAATCTTAATCATGAAACAAATTTATTAAATACCTATTAAAGGGATCATTATAGGTTGTTGATCCTTTGGAAAGTACTCTTAGCTGAAGGGGAACTGGAGGTACAGTTCATGGTTGGGTGTCGGCTATGCTCATTAAGTCCAACATGGTACTGTGATTTTTGGTTAGAAAATATGTGCATGATTATTTTTGTGATTATTTCTAAAATTATTTTGATGCATATGAATAATGCCTTTAATTCTATTCTATATTAATATTGCGAATATTTTAACGCATGCAACTTTTTCCATATATCATGAGGTCTGTGGATTTTAGATACTACTATTTTATCATGCATGCAGACTCTATAATTTATTTTAGTGATTAGGGTTCTTGGTTTTTTGTTCTGGTATGTGATTAAATGTATGTTTTTAATAAGGTGGGATGTTATATATAGAGTAAGCTAAAGAATTTTCTTATATGTGAATGATTAAATTCAATAGAGAATGATAATTTCTTATGTAAGTATTATGGATAAAATGAATTATAGACCAAAATAAGAGGATGGAATTTATTATGCATAAAGATTATGAGGAAAAGAAATAGGGAAGAGGGACAAGCTAGTTTGCAGAATCTATAACATTTATACCTATAGGAGTTTATTTCTCCTTTTGGTATAGAGTGTGTCTAACAACAAAATTGATTACATAGGAATGGGGTTAAAATGTATACTAATGGAATTATATATGGGAAGTGGAGATAATTAGGTATTTTGTAACTGGAATCATAGGGGTTGATACATGTTAATATACTAGAGCAACGTAAGGATGCAATTAATCATGTTAAAGGATGAAAGAACCATATTACAGAATGTGATCCAAAATCAAATTTGGGTGCGATATATAATATAGATACCCATCCAGTGTTATTTTGTCCAATATCGTAGAATGCATTGAGTATGCGATTAGGTGGTATAATAATGTTAACAAAAATAATTCTTCCTGCAGTTAAAATCCTTTTATGCTCTAAAATAAATAGAGAATTAGTGATTTTACTAGATATAAAGGAGTAGACATATGAAACTCCTATTATAAATATTTGGACATGCAAAAACATTAGCTTCCATTATCAATTCTTAACCCAATAGAACTTAATAGAGAAGTAATATTCTCTTGAGACAAAGTAATTATTAATCTGACATATACTTAAATATATCATAAGAATTACCCATTTGTGACATGAATATAAGACCTGGAAAGAAGAGAGACATGGATATATAATATCAATGTGCATATAGAAAGAAAATGAAACCCTTTGAAATAAAGAGGTATTTAGGTTGTAAAACCTTAAAATAAATATATAGAATGGTTATGCAGGTTTCCAATGATTAAATCTATAGTCTCATTGTACCATAGGAACAAATAACCAGTTTGTCCATGTCAAAATATAAATATCCTCATTAATAGAACAAATGTACAATATCATATGAAGAGTGAATGACTTATAGTTTAGTACGGGCGGAGAGTCCCTTTACTATGTTAAGACTTAACTGGATGGGTATATGGACCTAAGTCTGTCTCCATAGTTGGGAAGGACGAATGGAATAAACTTGGAAATCAACACAAGAATAGAGGAGGGTTTATATTGAACTAGAGTAGGTGGGAGAAAGAATGGAAAAATTATAACTTTGATCACTTTAATCTATGATTCCATTATTTAGGAATTAAAAATTAAAGGAGCATACTCGAGGGACCTAGTTATAAAAATTGAGAAACAAGAGTGGTTGAGTTATGTGAAGAAGCAAGACAACCTGGGTGCATCTCAGGTAGGGTAAATTTGGTTGAAACAACATCAGTTGATAGTATAACTAAAGAAGACAAAGGAACCAGGTATATTTTCATGTCGAGTGGAGTCGATATCAATTCCATGTCATAGGTTGCATCACATAAAATCCATAACAAGAAATTATGAGTAAGAATGTATAAACATAAATAATCCAAATGAAAATAAAATATGATAAAGTTAGTAATCTATACCAAGGTTTCACTTGCAAAAAAATTAAAAGAAAAAAAAAAGTATTAACTTTGTATATTCTATTAAATTAATACCCCTCTAAATAATGTATAGCTTATGGGGAAAACCCTATAATAGTAGGGGAAACCTTCCAAATCTAAAATATTCCCAAATTGTGTCTATACTAGATAAACAATCTTAGAGCCACTAAAAGAATTACCCGCACGAGTTTGAAAGGGCACATTCCATAATCTTCTGGTGAAACTCTGATATTAACTAATTTGTAAGAAAAATAAATGCATAACAAAGAAAGCTTTCAGTGATCAGGGAAAATGCCAAAACTGTTGAGATTTTCTGTTTGGAGCAAAACAGGCAAAAATCTTTGAAGGTGACAACAATAGAAATTCAGTTCCTAGATTAGCTCCAGGTTGTTGGGAGATGATTAATGCCTCCTATATTTGATGTGAGTGAGTTAATGAGGCTGTTAGATTCTCTATGCTATATAACAGGCAACCATTCGGATGTTGAAAAAGTGTGTGAGAGTTTTGTGAGGATTTCATGATGTAATCTCCTATTTTGATTAATAAATTCCTGATGCCTATGTTGTGTGGACGTAGCCAAGATTGGTTGGGAGAACCACGTTAAAGCTGTGTCTTTATGTGCTTGATTAATTTTGCTGTGTATTTGTTTTTTAATTTAGTTGTGCATCTCCTTACCAACAAGTGGTATCAGAGCAATGTTGGAGGAGGAGCGCAGTTGATACGTGGATCAGGCAGCGTGCTGGGTGTGGGAATGTGTTGCTGGAGCATGTGCTGGAGGCGGAGCGCTGATCTCCCTGCGTGCCAGAGCACTGATGTGCAGGAGCGCTTATAACCTTGGTGGATTTCTGCGTGAAGAGCTGATGCGTATAACCATTATAAAGTTGTTTGTGTGTAACCATTATAAAGCTGTCTGCGTGTAATTGCAGTGAGTGCGTTCAGCGTGTGGCTGCGTATTCATATGCGTGGACATGTTTTGAACTTGCTACGTTGCGCTGTGACTGCGTCTGCGTGTAGAATATGATGCATTAATTTGCTGCGTGGAACGAATAAAGGGTTGAAGTAAACGTGTGGAATTTTTTTTTCTTCTCGGCGTCTGCTCCTATTTTCTGAAGGATCTTTAAATATTTATGGTTAATATTGTTTGGCTAGGCATAACCATATATTTTTTTTTAGATCAGAGCGCAGGGCTTTCTAAACTGCTTGAAATCGATGCGGCTGAGGGACTGCTGCATGAGTGCAAACATTTGTTTTTTGACAGCGATTTAAATGTAAAACTTATGAAGTTCAGTTTTTCAAAGATGACAATGGATAGGAATGCTCCTATCGTGGATATGGTGAAAGGAATTTACAGATAAGCGGATCCAGAGTAAATTACAACTATAATTTACATACTACAGGAATTCAATTGATTGTTAAAGCGTATCCGCAATTTCATAATATCTGGAGATGTTTGTACTGTAAAATTGCACGACAATTTTTTTTTGTTTTTTGTTTAAAGCAAAGGCATCTAAGTGCGCATGAATATTGCAGATTTTTTGAGCCAGAAGCAGGGAATTTTTTTTTATTTTGGCAGTGGTCTTTAAATGTATTGTAATTCACAACAATTTTTTTTTTGTTGTGTAAAAACAAAGGCATAGGCAGTTTTTTTGTTGTGTAAAAACAAAGGCATAGGCAATTTTTTTTTAATTGCTGGTATTTAAATGTTGGTATTGGAGATTATTGTGCTTTTTGATACAAAATGGCGAAAAATCAAAGTGCCCGGTTTGAAATTGAGAAATTTAATGGCAAGAATAATTTTGAGATCTGGAAGGTAAAAATGCATGATTTACTTGTCCAACATGGCGTGGCAAAGGCGTTGTTGGGCAAGGCCAAACATGCAAACATAATAGTAAAGGCATGCTTGATTATATCCATTCAGATGTTTGGGGACCAGCCCCTACAACTTCATATGGTTGTTCGTCTTATTTTATATCATTCATTGATGACTTTTCTAGGAAGGTTTGGGTTGACATGTTGAAAACAAAGTCTGATGTTTTTTCAGTTTTCAAGTAGTTTAGAGCATTGGTAGAAAACAACACTGGTAGAACAATAAAGTGTTTAAGAACTGACAATGGTGGTGAGTTTACTTCCAAGGAGTTTGACAACTATTGCAAGGATGCAGGGATCGAGAGGCATAAGACCACAGTTTATACTCCTCAACAAAATGCAGTTGCTAAACGCATGAACAAGAATCTTCTCAAGAGAGCAAGGAGTATGCTAAGTAACGTCGAGTTGCAAAAGGAGTTGTGGATGGAAACAGTGGCAACAAGTTATGTGGTAAACTGATCTCCATCGACGACGATAGACTACAAGATTCCGCAAGAGGTATGGAAAGGAAACCCTTGTGACTATTCTAAACTCAGAGTGTTTGGTTGTGATGCATATGCTCTAGCGCCTAAACATCAATGAACTAAGTTAGATCCAAAGTCTAAAAGGTATATCTTTGTTGGGTATGGTGTTGGAACAAAGGGATATAGATTGTGGGATCCTACTACCCGCAAAATCATCATCAACAGAGATGTAAAGTTTAATGAATCCTCTCTTGTACAGTTAGATGTAGATAGTTGATTGAAACAAGATGATGTATCTGACTTTCAGCACATTCAGTTTGATAGTATTTCTAATGATATTTATGATGACCATAGTTCAAATACTAGTCATGAATAAGTTTCAGAATCAGAACATGAACAGGGTTTAGATTTAGATCATGAACAGGTCTCAGATACTGATCGGCAAGAAGTTCCTATAGAGGGTAGTCAGCCAATCGAGGAAGCGCCAGAAACATCCTTAAGGAGGTCGACATGAATCAAATGGCCACCGAGGAGGTATGATGATTATGTCACTTCTGTTGCATTTACTGCTAATGAAAATGAACCTCTGTGCTATCAGGAAGCAATAGAAGGTTCGAAAAGTGACAAGTGGAAAGCAGCCATGAAGGACGAAATGATGGCCTTGAGTAAAAACAGCACATGGGATCTGGTGGAGCTTCCGAAAGGTAGGAAAACTGTAGGGTGTAAGTGGGTCTTCAAGCTGAAATGGGGTGTGAATGATACGGAAGATAGGTACATAGCGCGACTAGTTGCAAAAGGGTTTTCTCAGAAAGCTGGTATTGACTTTCATGAGATTTTTTCGCCAGTGGTTAAATTGTTTCAATTAGAATTGTGTTAGCATTAGTGGCTTTGTTTGATTTGGAGTTGCAGCAGTTAGATGTTAAGACTGCATTTCTACATGGTGATTTAGATGAGGAAATATATATGGAACAACCGGAAGGGTTTGTTCAGCATCGCAATGTGAAATTTGTCTGCAGGCTCAAGAAGTCATTATATGGCCTGAAGCAGTCGCCTCGGCAGTGTTATAAGAAGTTTGATTCTTTCATGTTGAGTCAGAAATATGTTAGAAGTGAATATGATCATTGTGTTTATTTTAAACAGTTGAATAATGGCATATTCATTATCTTGGTATTGTATGTTGACGATATGCTTTTAGCAAGCAAAAGCATAGAAGAAATCAACAGGTTGAAGGCTCAGATGGCTAGGACATTTGATATGAAAGATCTAGGAGCAGCAAGACAGATTTTGGGCATGGAGATTTTCAGAGACAGGAGCATTGGTAAGCTATGGCTATCACAACAAAATTATATTGAGAAAATACTTTTGAGATTTGGTATGGATAATGTGAAGCCTGTTTCAGTCCCTTTAGCTTTCCATTTTAAGCTTTCTTCGAGTTTATGTCCTAGTACAGATGAAGAAAAGGATTATATGTCTCGAATTCCATATGCCAATGTAGTAGGGTGTTTAATGTATGTGATGGTTTGTACTCAACCAGATATTTCACATGTAGTTGGGGTTGTCAGCAGGTACATGGCAAATCCGGGTAAAGAACACTGGTCAGCAGTGAAATGGGTGCTTCGGTATTTGAGAGGCATAAGTAGTTATTGTATTACTCATAATAAGAGTAGTGAATTTTTTTTCGGATATGTTGATTCCGATTTTGCAGGTGATTTGGATAAGAGAAGGTCAACTTCAGGGTACGTCTTTACTCTTGCAGGTGGAGCTATCAGCTGGATGTCAAACCTACAGAACATTGTTGCTTTGTCCACTACTGAAGTAGAATACATTGTTGCTTCTCATGCTTCCAAAGAAGCGATTTGGTTGAAAGGTTTGTTTGGTGAATTTGGCAGGTTGTAGGACAGCATCAAGTTATTTTGTGACAGTCAAAGTGCAATAAATTTGGCTAAGAATCCGGCCTATCATAGTAAATCAAAGCATATACCGATCAAGTACCATTTTGTAAGAGAGGTTATCACTGAAATGGGAGTCTCTCTTGAAAAGGTGCATACAAAGGAGAATTGTGCAGACATGTTCACGAGACCAGTTTTGTTAGAGAAGCTACGCTGGTGTTTGACTTCTCTTGGCTTGCAGAAAAGATAAAAGAATAATAATAGGGAATCAGGCTAATTGTTGTCAAGGTGGAGATTGTTGAGATTTTATGTTTGGAGCAAAATAGGCAAAAATATCTGAAGGTGACAACAATAGACATTCAGTTCCTAGATTAGCTCCAGGTTGTTGGGAGATGATTAATGCCTCCTATATTTGATGTGAGTGAGTTAATGAGGCTGTTAGATTCTCTATGCTATATAACAGGCAACCATTCGGATGTTGAAAAAGTGTGTGAGAGTTTTGTGAGGATTTCATGATGTAATCTCCTGTTTTGATTAATAAATTCCTGATGCCTATGTTGTGTGGACGTAGCCCAGATTGGTTGGGTGATCCAAGTTAATGATGTGTCTTTATGTGCTTGATTAAGTCTGCTGTGTATTTGGTTTTTAGTTAAGTTGTGCATCTGGTTACCAACAAGAACATGAGATTTAACAGAATAATTATTTTGACTTAGCTTTTTATGCTAGAAGGTATTATGCCTCGCAAGCATATAAGAAGCATACATTAGTTAGCAATATTCTTGAAAATCCATTACACAATCTGAGAAAACAAGAACAAGAATTAGAACGGATTGCCCAATAATGTGTAGTGTTGTCTGTTTACGAAGCTGAGGTATTTCGACTTAGCTTTTTATACTAGAAGGTATTATCCTTCACAAGCATATAAGAAGCATACATTAGTTAGCAATATTCTTGAAAATCCATTACATAATCTGAGAAAACAAGAAAAAGAATTAGAACAGATTGCCCAATAATGTGTAGTGTTGTCTGTTTACGAAGCTGAGGGATTTCATAAAACTGCAACAACTAAAGGAATGAAATTACTATATGAAGGCAACAATGACCCTTTTCATCCAAATAGAAACGTGCAATAGGGGAGAAGAATAAATAAAAATTAAGAAGTAACAAAAATTTCAAAATGAAATATATACATATCATGAATGAGATAGCGACCCCAATGTTGGTGATCAACCTACCTTCATCTAGCAAGGATTCCATGGAGCATTCCAGGTGAAAGATGCATTTAGAAACTCTGTGGAAGAAGGGTTATCGAACAAATTCATATTTCCGGCTCTCCAAATGTGGAGTAAGGCTCGCTAAAGAAGAACTAGGGTTGGAACTTATGTTATGGACTGTTAGATTATATATGAGGCATCAATACCATCCATTCACATTGTGAATTTCATAATGTTGTTCACGTGAACCACATGAGTTAGTGCCAATGATTGGGCACACTAATCTAGAAGATTTAATTCTAAGTCAATGTGGTATTTATAGGGATGATACATGAATATGAGCGTAACGCTATTAAACAAGGTGTAGAGAGTCAATAGAAAATATGTGAAGACAAATCAATATGGCTACATTAATTTAAAAGCATTAACATAAGTCATGAACCTTAGGAAGATTAAGGTTGTAACTAATTCACACATAAATTATTCCGAACATACAGTGAATCATAGTCCATGAACCCTATAATGTTAATATTTTAATAGACATTCTCCTATTTTTTGAAATCTAGATCATGGTAGGACTATACAAGGTATATTACAGACCTCAAAGGTGTCATAGACCAATTAGTAGAATATAGTCTACCAAGGCCCCAGGTGGAGTACATATATAATATAGGAAAGGGCTCTTATATTAATTCAGGCAATATGATACATTTTATATCTATTATATATATATATATATAATATATATATAAATATATATAATATATATATATATATATAATATATATATATATATAATTGAGATTTTAATTAGAATGGAAATAAAATCCACAAATAGTAAAGCATGATGTATCGACGTTAATAATGTATAGAAACGAAATTAAGGGGAGGATGATTAGAATGAATCAATAATTGTGAAACTTCTTCCCGACACCCTCTTGGAATAGAGATCTCAACTCGTAAGGAAAGACATAATTTATACACAAACTACTAGTATTATATTCCTAAACTACTAGCTTAGACTATTCACATTACATCAACGAAATCAATGGTGTCCTTGTGATCCTTTGACATATATTTTGAATGAGTTAAAAAGGGATGTGTCTAAGAATATTAAAACAATTTCTAAGTAAAGAGAGAAAATAAGGAATTTAATGAGGCATTTGGAATCATACACATATTGTATCAAGCACATGAAGTAGAGATAGTCCTAAACTTGCACGGGAATGTTCATAAGGATAGTATAGTTCTTCCTACGAACACCATAAACAGAATGGAGTAGTAGTACTAGTAATGTAGATAATAAAATAGAAAGAAAAAAAAATTTGGTAACCCTGAATGAGAATTGTGACAACTGTTAGTCCTTCCTTCGAAAATACATACCCTAAATATTGTACATTGTCCATTGTCCTAGTAAAATTTGTTTTTGCTGAATTTTGCATACAACTAGTGCTTCCATAGGGTCTGAAGCATTATTTACAAGTAATTATTATGTTCTTCTTGGGTCTTGGGATAGAATAATATGTCGTCTGGAAAAATAATTACAAACTTGTTTAGGAACTTGTTGATTACACTATTCATCAAACACTTGAAGGGAGTAGGTTCATTTATAAGTACAAATGGTAATACTATAAATTTGTAATGTCCATATATTTTTCAAAATGTTATCATTAGTGTATATTCCTCTTTAATCCTCATCTGATGTTAACCAAATATAACATCGATTTTGGAGAACACTATCACCCGTTTTTCTTTGTCAAACAAATCATCTATCGTTGGTAACGGATATGTATTTTTAATAGTTAGCTTATTCATTAGATGGTAATTAATACACAATCTGAAAGTTCCATCCTCTTTCTAAACAAAAAGGCCTAGTGAACCCCATGGTGACACAGTGGGTAAAATCTACCCTTTATTCAACAATTCATGCAACTACATATTGAATTCTACGAGTTCCAACACACTCATTTCATAAGAGGCTTTCAATAATGTGACTCCATTTAGTGAGAATTCTATATAAAATTATATTTCTCTTTTTGGTCGCAAACTTAGAATTTAATATAAAAACATATCCAGGAAGACTTGAATAAATTCTAGCTCAGATATCTAGATGAATTTTTTGGTGAGTGATTCTCTACTTAAATGGAAAAAATTAGAAAATCCATTTTTGGCACCCCTTTTTAACTACAAAGTTGATATTCACCAAACAAAGATAGGCCTCAGTGTGCCGCTTAAAAAATTAACTACTCCATTTTCTATTGTACAAGTGATAGTTTTATCTAAACAATTGACAATTGCTCGATGCCTCTTTAACCAATCGATCTCTATCAAAACATCATATGAGCATGATGGTAATATATTCAAGTTTATTTTGGTCTATTTTAAATATAAGGTAATTGTGCATGCCTTTAGCCAATTTGAAACCTTCCTTTTTTTCTCATGGACAAATGAACTAACCACAATTTTTTTTTATTTTTTGGATTTCAATTTACAGTTTTCTACAACTCGATGGTTGGCGTAACTTAAGCTAACACAAGGGTATATAAATACATAAACAGGTTGGTTAAGGATAGTACCTTCAATTTATGCCATTGTGGACTTGTGATCTACTTGGTGTCCTTCTAATGTTGTGTTGATGCATAGTATATTTCAAGCCACATCATGAATAGTAGAGACTTCTTGTAGGTTTTGCAGATTTTTCACATAACAACTATTATAGGGATAATTCCACAACCCATACGGTTTTTTACAATCAAAACATTTCAAGGGTTCCCTATCTTTATCGTTACCTCCTTTGTTATTTATTTCAACTTGTCTTGATCTAACAAGGGCTTGGTTTTATTTTTTTGACGCGTGATTGATATTTCTACTAAAGTTATGGTTCAAATTAATTTTACCAGACTATTTAAATGGCGCAATTTTTTTAGATTTTTCTCTGTAATCCATTATGTCCTCCTTATGATTATACCAACACCTCAAATTCTCATATATTTTTTTGGCCCATTGATAACAAATTATAGCATTCCTAAAAACCTCATCCATGTTCTTTGGATTTTCATACTTGATTCTCTCTTTAAAGAAGAGTGGAGGGAAATTTAGAAAACTTTGCGACTTTTCTTTTTTCATCCTTCAGATATGACACATAATGCAATAAATAAGTAAATTTTGTTACTAATTTGTCCATTAACATTTGTCCCATTTTAAATTATGGAATTATTTAGATACATCCTGAAAGTAACATTAGTCAATTATTTTCCTTAAAAAGATAACTTGAATCCCGCCTAGCCAACCTCTCTAACTTGTAAATTATGAAATTTTCCCATTTCCTCCAACCATAGAGAATCTTTTCGCTATATTTGATAAGTAGTCAACTTAGCTTTAACTCTATAGAATATATATATATATATATATATATATATACTTGGATGTACATGTTAATGTTTAGAAACCATGCTTAGCAACCTCTTTTGTCTCCATGTCAAAGGTTTTGGATTTGATCATTCTAAACACTCCATGGAGTTCTATTTTAGGATTCTTTCCTAACTTTTACTGCATTTTTTAGGAACTATGATCCTATAATTATACATACTTTTCCTCCTTACATTCAGCCATAATTTTCCTCATCCCTCATTGTTTCTACTATCTTGGGGTTTGATTTATCAATTAATTATTTCATGATTTTCTCCTGTTCAGCACTAGCTTTCACTGCTTCTTCATGTCCTGCACATAAATTTACCGAATTTGTCTCCATGTTTCTCATCATATCTAGTATTGCTTTGGTGGGTATTTGCAGTTGTTAAACTAAATGCACATAAAACTCTTCTTCTCCAATATGTGTTCCTCCTTGTAGTTCCTCCATTCTTCTTTCCCTATACAATTCCTCTCTTACTCTTTATGTAAGAACAAACATTTAATAATTAATAAAAGTGTAGCTAGTACAAGGGCCAAAATATTGTAACCTAGCTGCACTAATACCACCTATAACATCTCCCCATTATTACATATGAAAAAATATACTTATTTACGTAGAGAAGGCACACCAATCTTTTTGTTTAACATAAAGGTAAAGTATATCTTAAATATTCAATTTGTTATGGTACAAGACTTTTTGTTTGAATGGACACTTAAATTTTCTTACACACACACACACACATATATATCATACATGGTATAAAACCTAACAATTTTCTATACATTTAATCTATGGCCCAGTCTCATGACCATCATGCTTATGCATCTACAACGACTCCAAGACCTAGCCACAAATCTCAAGATTACATATATTTTCTCTCTCACACACTTATATCGCCATGTGGATTTTAGTTACTGATGATATATATATATTACTCCAAATGTTGGTTAACATAACAACAAATTTTATGTTCATTTGTAATTTCTATATACAATGCCATCTGAAATGGCTTCCACCTATACAAGTGTCACATGATTACAGGCATGTAGTTTGGGTCGCCAATGCCTCATGGAACCCTAGCCAACTATGAATTTCGATGTTGTGGACAAAATCATGTTAGATTGATGATGACGATCGTTTTGGTGGGAGTTAGGGTAACTACTCTATCTAATCTTATCGACTTTGTTTCATTGTGACAATAGTGAGATAGTGCGGAGGAGCTCTACAAGGCCACTCAAACCCTAACACATGCAAGGTTTTCCTATATGAACTCTATAGGTTTTTTGCTAAATTTCTTAATGTAGCCTTTGACTCCTGTGGGGTCTTGAAAATTTCATTAATGATAGTTCACTAACAAATCACAAGTAAATTTTTTTAGGTTTTTGCAGATTCTACTTATGTGTTGCTTTATATTTATTTCAACTCAAGGTTGTTTTCGTAATAGATACTAACCTATTTTGGTTGTGATCCAGGTGGATATTGGTGGCCAACCGCCTTTTCCACCTATACCTCCATCCAGATTCATTTATTTCCTTGTTTATTTCAGCATTGACTATTTTTAGTAGTTTTTTGGGTCCTCAAATTCTAGAGAATTTTATACCCCCTAAAAGGCGTTTTTTTTAGGTTCATTGGAGGCCCATAGCCATAATCAAGGGCCTATTACAAATCTTGTAGTAGTCGAAGAGAAATTTCCAACAAGCTATTGTACACGCCAAACGGAGATAATAAGAGCATGTTATGACCTCGGGAAGTTGGCTGCCCAACATGGCCCACAAACTCTTGGTGTTACATCTCTTGGGATTAGGGTTTTGGTTTCTTAGGTTTTTATCTTGTTTCTCAATAATAAATAGACCCTTGAGCCTCATTGTAACATAGTTCGGAGGCATGTATCCTCCACATCTCTTCTCAGAGATAAGCTACCATTGCCCAAGCTAGTTTATTTCCATTATGTTTGTAAGCATAGTTCAATATTTTTCTATTAATGAAATAAGTGCTTTTGTTCTACATCTCTATATTTATGATTATATCTATAATTTGTTGCATCCTTATTTAAGTTCAAATTAGTGGTATTAGCGTGATATAATCTTTCTCTTTTTTCTTTGCATGTCCCCAAGGAGGTCATGGTATAAGGAGTTAAGGCTCGACCCATGGTGAAAGAAAATAAAGATGAGGGGGCATGATATCCTTTCAAAATGTTTCTTGAGGAATCCCGTGTGTGATAGATGAATGTGATGATGGATAACTTTGCCCAGATCCTTTGACGACTACCTACATGCGATGCATCTTCATCCAACATCCACTCTAGAGGTGCCACTCCTTTTAAGATACATATTAACTTTGATATTCCGATATTTGAGGGTCAGATAGATGAAAATGCCATAGATAAATGGTTAAATCTATTGGAAGGATATTTTTCAGTTCATGACTTTTCCAATCAGGAAAATATTACTTTTCACTTCTCAAAGTCGCCCCACATGTCAAGGACTGGTGGGAATTATAATATGAATAAAAGGATGAGAGTGAACCCTCATTGTTTTCAGCGACACCCTCTTGGTACTTGTTCTAAGACACCATCAGGAATAATATTACCCTATTGCGAGCTATGAAGATAAATACATAAAGTGGACCATGTTATGGTAGGAAAGGGACCATAATGTGTCAAAGTTCACAAATGTTTTCCATACCCTTTGTACAAAGCTGGGTATCAAAGATTCTTAACATAATTTGGTACTAAAGTACCGTGACTATCTACATAAGTACATCTAGGACAAGATAGATTTCTTGGACATTTCCTCACTCGGAACGATGGATTGATACACTATTAATATTAAGAAGAACTTTAAACAAAATAATTAGGACTTTGCATCTACCAATCCAAAGCAAGGAAAAGGAACCCTCAAACCATAGAGAAAAGTACATAGTCAAGGCAGGGCTACCCAGAACAACCCACTAAAGACACAAGAAAAGATAGACACCACAAAGACAATGAAGGACATGTTAAAATGGTCTGAGTTCCATATAAGCTCCACGCACAAAACAAGTGAGTGTCGAGCCAAGCAGTCACTAGTGGCCGAGCATAAGGCCTCTGAATCAGATGCATGTTCTAATTCTAAGTTAGAACCTGATAAGGGGAATGACAAAGGTAAGCATATCATTGACACAGAGCCTAGTTCCACTTTGGCTACCACCAATATCTAAAAGAATGAGCCTAAATATCTAGAGCATGGGGGACACCTCTTCCACTCACAAATGTGGATGAAGGGTTCTGCGTTGCAATTCATTTTCGATAGTGGGAGTGAAAAGAGCCTCATTTCCATAGAGTTCATGAAGTGGTTGTGCCTAAACACTACAACACATCCATAGTCATACACTATTTGGCAGCTTCACCAGGGACGACACCTCTCAGTCAACGAGCAATGTCACCTTCCCTAAAGCATCAAGCCCTTCACGGATGAGGTACTGTGTAATGTTTCTCCTCTTGAATTTTGTGATGTAATATTAGGAAAACCATACTTATCAAAGTGACATGCTATATATGATTCTAGAACTCGCTCTTTGATTATTGCTTTGGCCAATAAACTGTACAAGATACCGGAGGTAGCCTCGCCTACTGACATCTCTTTGATCACTGCAAAGAAATGCAGTAAGATCATTTCCCATAATAGGAAATTTTTTTTCCTTATGAATCACCCTAAGGGCATGAAGAAGGTTGTGGCCATGGCTTCCAAGTAGGGCTCCTCCGCACAATAGCAAGATATGGACAAGGTCGTCGAGGAGTATAGGGACATTTTCAACTCACCTACAGGGGTACCTCTGCACTATCAGGTGAAGCACTCCATCGATCTGACCTCGGGTGCGCCACTACCTAATGGATTGATTTATCTATGTTCTTTTATGGAGAATGATGAGATCAGGAGGCAGATTTAGGAATTGTTGTAGAAAGGGAACATCATGCCAATCTCATCACTCTACGAGAGATTGATTGTGTTTGTACAGAAGAAGGATTGGACATCGAGACTAGGTATTGAATATCAGGTGTTGAACAAGATCACTGTCCATAATAGGTACCCAATCCCACAAATTGATGACCTTCTAGACCAGATCAAGTGGGCCAAATACTTCAACAATATTGACTTGAAGTCAAGTTATCACCAGGTTCCTATCAAACCCTTTAATGTGTGGAAGACTACCTCCAAATCAAAGGAGGGCCTTTTCGAATGGTTGGTCATGACGTTTAGATTGACTAATGCCCGTACAACCTTCATGATACTAATGGAAGACATCTTGCAACCCTTAACAAATGCATTAGTGGTGGTGTATTTAGATGACATCTTGATCTTAAGCTAGAGTTGGGAAGATTACCTCTACCATATTCGACAAGTCCTTCAAACTCTATGACAATAGAAGTTGTGTGCTAACTTGGAGAAGTGCACTTTTGGCCTAACCTAGGTTCAATATCTGGGGTACATCATTGATGAGAAAGGTGTGCACGTGGACCAAGCCAAGATACAAGTCAGTAGGTATTGGCCAGCCCCAATCACTTTAACAGAGCTCCGCAGCTTTTTGGGTCTTGCCATTTTCTACAGCAGGTTCGTGTTGGGGTTCTCAAATATCACTTGGAATTTTAAGTCAAGTCATGAAGGGTGGAGCGAAAGTAAAGTTTATTTGGTCTAAAACCCAACAACAGGTGTTTTTGAGTTTAAGCATCACCTCTCCTCTACAACAATGCTCACATTGCGAAACCTGCAACAACCATTTTATATTGGGACACATGCCTCTGACTATGCTATTGTTGCAGTTCTTACTCAATAGAGGCATCTAGTGGCTTACCAAAGTGAGACACTTTCAGACACAGTATAAAAGTATCCCAGTTATGAGAAATAAATGTATTCCATAGTATAGGCATGCCATCAATGGAAGCATTACATTCTAACGAAGGAAATTGTCATCCACATAGACCAGCAACCCCTGTAGTCCATATAGACACAAGGGAAGTTGCAGAATAATCACCATCAGAAATGGTTCGCCTACTTGCAATAGTTCCACTTAAAAATTAAGTATAATAAGGGAAATACCAATAATGTCATTGATTGCATCAGTCGACCACTAGTCATGGTGTTAATCACTATGCTCAATTCATGTCGGCATGAGACTTCGGGGTGGCCACATCTTTATCAAAGTTATCCAGAATTTGGTAGCCCATACCAAGCAGTCTTGGAAGGGAAGAAAGGTCCAAATTTTCACCTTTAGGATGCACTATTGTGCCACCTAGGACACATATGTGTTCCTTCAAGTGAGTGTGCCAAGATGATTTAGGAGACACTATATGGTCGGGTCACTAGATATTTCGGACTAGAGAAAATAGTGGCACTATTTCAGAAGTATTTTTATTGGCTGATACTTCATCAAGATGTTGGGAAGTACATTAGATCCTGCACTGCCTACACCATTGATAAATGAACTATCAAGAAGAAAGGCCTATATACTCTGCCTACCCTTAGTTGACCTTGGGAATCTATCTCCATGGATTACATGTTAGGCATTCCTTCTACAAAAAATGACGATGATTGTATTTTCGTGGTCATTGACAAATTCTCTAAGATTTCCATCATGGCGACCTGCAAAAAGAGTATCATAGTAGAGGCCACTATTAAGCACTTCTTTGAGCGATGTGGGTACACTTTTGGATCCCACAGTCCATTGTCTTAGATCAATATAGTAGATTCCTGAATGCACTTTGGTCAAGTCTATGGTCGATGTTGGATATAAAACTTACTATGTCCATAACTTTCCATCACCAAACTGATGGCCAAACATAGGTTTTCAATAGGATGGTAGTACACATTTTGTGCATGTATAGCTCGAATAATCCATGCACGTGAGATAAAAGTATCCCATATGTCCAACACAAGTACAAAAAACCTCCCCATAGCTCAACAGGCCATAGCCCCTTTCAGGTAGCGCTGGGATTTCAGCCATTATGTCCTATTTATGTGGCCATACCATTTGGAGCCACTTAGGTAGATTCGACTCACGTCCAATCCAAATCCGACAAGGCTAACAACTTCATTGAGCGCATTCAACACATCTTCTAGTAGTTCCATGATATGTTGGACAAAGCTAATGCTAAGTACAAGCAACACCTTGATTAGCATCGAGTGCAACACAAGTTCTAGGTGGACAACAAAGTTTGGCTACCTTTTAAGAAGGATTGCCTTGCTAGACCCCACCACAAGCTTTGCCCACTCCGATATGGGCCATACACCATCAGCAAGGATGTCTGTGACAATGCCTTCGAGCTCACCATCCCACAATTCCTTGGTCTGCACCTAGTGTTCAATGTAGACCGCCTTCAGTCATCCTCTCCATGATTGTTGGACACATCTAACATGGAAGAACAACTCACACCAAGAGAGGTCAACCCGGACTGTATAGAACAAGCCACAACTGATCAACTCATGGACATGCAAATCAAGAACACTTGCCAACACAAGATCCAACTATATTGAGTTTTCAAACTAGGCCAACTCTTTCTAGTTTCATCTGTTTTGTTATTTATTTCAGCATTTACTATATTTAAAGTTTTTTTCGGTTCTAAACTTCTGAAGCATTTTTGACACCCTAAATGACATTTTCTGAGGTCCACTACAAGCCCATGCCCATAGCTACCTATCGCAAAAAATTGAGTAATTAGAGAGACCTTTCCAACAAGGCATCGTACACACCAAACAGAGATCATATGGCCAAGTTACGACCTCGAGAAATTGCCTACCTAACTAACCCCAACGGAGCCCACAAACACTTGGTGTTACATATCCTGGGTTCGGGTTTTGGTTGCTTAGGCTTTTATCTTGTTGGTCAATAATAAATAGGTCCTTGAGCCTCATTGTAACACAGTTCAGAGGCATGTAGCTACCACATGTCTTCTCAGAGATAAGCTATCACCGTCCAAGCTAGTTTATTTCCATTTTGTTTGTAATCATAGTTCAATATTTTTCTATCAATGAAATGAATCGTTTTGCAACTACATCTCTGTATTTATGATTATATCTATAATATTTTTCGTTCTTTTTTAAGTTCAGATCATGATTTCTTCGTAAATTTTGTAATTCTGCTCAATAAGTGTTTGTAGCCGTAACTTCAATTTATCTCTAGATTGCATAGAAGAAGGGATTTTTTTTCCATAGATGACCATCATGTTCCTTTACAGGGTAATTTCTTCAGACCCTAATATGGTTAACTGTAAAGTACGATCCTTTAACTTTTCTCAATTAAGTTCTTCCCACTTTTATGAGGGATTATAGTTGAGGGTTACTTCTTGTCTCTTAGTAGGTGGGTATGACATCCTTACTTACTCACTTTTATGTATCCAAATTATTTAAACCCGTGTGGTGTAGTTCTATTCCTCGTATTTTTTCTCATGAATATTTTACACGGGAATTTAACTCATTTCCAATTCCTTGAGATGCTTCTATGAATGCTTAGATACAAGCATGCATTTGTTGGGTAGAGGAACTAGTTCACTTCTCGAAATATCCTCCCACATTAGGTTAGAGGTGCTTACAATATTTTTCTAATTCTTCATAGGCCTTTCGCATTGAAGGCCTTCGAGGCTTACTTTGGGTTGTCTTAAAAGAAAATAGTTAGCGTTTCTAGGGTTGAACGACATTGGCATGTCTGTTTTGATTAAGAAAAGCTACTATAATTTTTTTTTTTATTGAGGACAAAGTTCGATGTTTAATTTACTCAAGACCGTTGTTGATCAATTTAGAAGAGGGTTTCTTATGGGTTGTATCTTGTTTGACATAATAATGTTATGTGATCAATTCCTTCAGTTTGCGTTGTATTTTTTGTTGTGAACAATATTAATCTATGGATATTTACACCATTGCAGGGTTATATATAAACATATTTCTTATTCCATTCTTCATTCGAATAATATTGAAGTATTTGTTACATATATGCATGCTTCTTTATACATGGCTTGGATGTGTAGATATTTTTCTCTTCTCAATGATATTCTTTGTAAACTGAGCATATATCTTTTATTTTTCGTACTAGTTAGCAATTCCCATCACATATTTTCTATATCTTAATAATTATTAAAAATGTGATTTAAAAATATGATTTATAAAAAAAATTATAACATTTTTTTAGTTAATGTTAACTTAAAAACATAATAAATTTTTTAATAAAATATTTAAAATTTATATGACTAAAAGTACATTCCCATTCTTAAAATCTAACAAAAAATTTGAGTGACAAAAACTCTCTTTGTAGAGTGTAAATGTTTACCATATATACTTTTACATTTAGATATAATATTACTTAATTTCATAATGAAATATGAAATTCTAACTTTTGAATTAATATTAAATTAAAAAATTAATAACAATAAAAATATAAAATATAAAATTTAACAGATATTTACATTTTTAAAATCCAACAAACCTTTTTAGTGAAGTAAAATATCTCTATCTCCATATATATTTATGAACCTAAATACAATATTATTTAATTTCAGCATGCAATATATTAGGTCCCTATAGTACTATTGTATTCCTTCATTGTTATTATAATTGTAGCCCCCTTATTGTTATTGTTGTTCCCATGTAGTCCCCATATTGTTATTATTGTGCCCCATATAAGCCTAATATTGTTAGTTTTGTGCCCTTGCATTATTATTGTTATGTCGACTCTAATTATATTGTGACCCCTTAGACTCCTATATATAGAAAGGAGGTTTTGTCATTTGAATCATCCAATAATTATTCCTTCATATAATGTAAATGGGGTTCCCCCCTCGAGGAGGATATTTTTTAAGTCATTGATCTATCTTTTTGTGAGCTGATTACATAACATTTGGTATGAGAGCTTTGGATTCTAGGGTTTTTCTACTTCAAACATGTCATTGTGGAATTTTCACTATTAATTTTTTTCTACGAAGCTTCAGAAGCTGAAATTGAAAACACTTGGAGCCTAAATCTTGGTGAATCTCATGAATCAATTTTTAAAGATATGATTCAAGTAATTTTTGAAGATATGATCCGAGTAATTTTTGGTTTTCGTAGGCTCCTGAATTCTATCTTAATCATGTGGCCTTGGTAAAATCGTCATAACTTTCTCTCTGGGCCTCAGCTTTAAATTTCGTAAAACTTTATAGAAAGAGGAAACAATTTAGTTTGTTGGGGATCATTTTTAGGACTGAAGGTGGAAACAATGACACGTGGCTACACGCACAATTCGCTCTACTAAACCAGTCTGTAATCAAGTCAGTGTGGGAGATTGGGCATAACTCTTTATTGAAGAATACATTTTCGATTAAACTTGTGCATATGGAAATAAGACTAAGAGGGATACCACACAAGGAAATTTTAGACCTTGGATATCTGAAATTATAGAGATACAATAGATTCAATATCGAGCTCCTACAAAGTGAAAAAAAAGGTGTGTAGTTTTTTAAAATTTTCATAAGTTTTGTTTGGAAAATGAGTTTGAAGTAATTCAAAGGGAATAATGAAGCATAATAATCATTAATTGATTCCCCAAAGAAATAAAATGTAAAAAGCTAGTAAACAACTAGAAATATCTACTATGACACATGAACAAGAGGAAGAAATGCAACATGATATATAAAAAATTATGAGAACAAGTGCAACAAATTTCGCTCTCACAACAAGTAACAGAAGCTAAGATGGATGGTTTGAAGAACAAAATCGAAGCTAAGATAAACAGTTTGAAGAATGGAATGGAAGCTATGATCTATGGTATAGAATCAAAACTGATAGGCAACATGGAAGATTCAAAGAAAGATATGGAAGGTTTGAAGTAATGTTTGATAAAGTTGCTGCAATAAAGGCTTCCTAATTGTGAAAATGTAGTAGAGGAAACTCACGATGAGTACAAAATAAATTTTAATCATGATTTCATAGAATCTAACGTTGGATTAAAGACCCACTATATTCCAAAGATCGATATGAGGAATTTTGATGGCAATGATCCCTTAACATGGATACTACAGATGGAGCAATCTTTTGATCTCCATAATGTGCAAAACACACAAAACGTACGTATTGCAACTTTATATTTAGTACCTAATCAGTTTGTATAGTATAAATGTATGTTCTCTCGTAAAGAAATAGTCACTTGGTCAATTTTTACGGAATAAATGATAATACATTATGAGGATACAAAGTGCAACACCTTCTTTTTCCAATTAATAAATCTAAAACAAAAGGGTTCAATGGAGGAGCACATTAAGGACTTCCAAAATTTTTATATAAGGGTAGATGATATTCTAGACGAGCATAGAATTGATGTTTTCATAGGGACTTTTATGGATAACATCTAGCATAAGGTTTGCCTTTAGGAACCTGATTCATTGGAGAAGGCATTTTGGTTGGCAAGAAAAATTGAAAGAAAAATTATGGAAACAAGGAAGCCTACCACTTATAACTATAGAGATAAAACCATTGTTGTTCCTCCCCTTCCATAAACTATGAGCTTGACACCAAAAAAATTGGAAGAAAAAAGAGCAAAAGTGCTTTGGTACTATTGTGATAGAAAATATATTAAATTCATAAGGGTGCTGAGAAGAAATTAATTTACATAGATTGGGAAGAGGAGGAAGAAAAGGAACAAGAAATGCTAAAAAAATAGGATATACTGATCTAGGTGGATGTTGGTGGGCACCCACCTATCCCACATGGACCGCCACAATTGTCTCTTTCACTTTTTTAGTTTCCTTAATTGTAGCACAATTTACTATTTTTAGTAGTTTTTCGGGTCTTGAACTTCCGAAGCCGTTTTGAGGCCCTAAACGACGTTTTTTGGGAAAACTAGGAGCAACATGGGTCCATGGATCGATGTTTCTCCTCCCCTTCAAGTATTGTGATAGGAATAGTTAGCTTGCATTGTAAACACTCTATAAGATTGACGTTACCACCCAGCCATGTGACTCCATAGCCCAATGGAAAATATTAAAAAATGATCTTTCTCCAACCAAATGAAAAAACAAACAAATAATCTTTTTACTCTTAATATCTAAACTAAAAAATTATAGCACTTTGTAGTGACCAATCCAGGGGTCTAGATTAGACTAAATTTAATTTCAACCAAGGTAGGTAAACTTAGAGGCACGTGTCTAAAATCTATAGACCTAAGAGGATCTCATCTACCTAGATAAGTGTCTACTGTGATAGGCTACAACACTCTTTTACAAGAGATTGGAATATGTTTCCTTTCACACTTTAAACGCTCAGATCATCTAATTTAATTAACTGTTCTAAAAACACAGCGTGTCACTAGTCTGAGTTTTCAATCCTATTACAAGGATATCATTCACAAAAACTCTTTCTCGGTAACACACTAAGCATCCTAACAATCAAATTCATGAAAAATAAAAACTCTTTTAAGCATACTAAAACTCAAATGCATGAAAATAGAGTCCACAAAGATACTTCGAAATTCAGTGCTCAATTAAATCTTTTGCAAGATCTTGTTCAATAATTTAGCAATTGAAGTTTCAAGCTAACACCATGAATCATACAATAACACTCACAAGAACTTCTAATCAAATTAATTAATTCACAAGAAAAGAAATGACATTAAACGCTATTCATATCTGAAGTCTAAATGCTATGAAAATGAAATGAAAGTATACGAGTCCCCACGTAGGGCCCATCCACGCATTGATGGCACACTTAGAAAACTTTAGATGATGAAACTGTTAACACATTAAACACTGGAATGATGAAACGTTGCCTGTGATTAAAGTTTGGAAATCAATTACATGCAATAACAAAGTTCTGGTAACAA
Organism: Pinus taeda; assembly: GCA_000404065.3. Taxonomy (NCBI): domain Eukaryota; kingdom Viridiplantae; phylum Streptophyta; class Pinopsida; order Pinales; family Pinaceae; genus Pinus; species Pinus taeda. The sequence goes on along the minus strand of APFE030173597.1, from coordinate 5,386 downwards.
TACAATACGCAGTCTTAAGTTTTCTCAATGTCTCTTATCCTTCGTTCACTAACATTCCTTAAGGTTTACAATCGAATGTACATACATTATCATGCAGATGTTTCTTCTTTTACAATAAAAATGGTGATTTTTGTTTTTTTCTAATCTTAACTGATTTCTAAAACAAAACGAAATCGGTTTAGGTAACTTTGGCTTTTTGTTGCTTTTATGACCAAAAAGGCTGGGTTTGACCAGCATTGACCATGTATCCAGGAGCTCCAAATGCGATGCTGAATAGATCTTTCACCATGTATGTACATCCTAGATCATGTCCCTATCCTTTGTTTTGATTTTCCTGCCATGTCACGTGACACAACATAAACCAATTACAGGAATTCATGACATCCCGTAATTTTATTGAAAATTTCCAATTTTTAACATAAATATCCACAAATTAAATTTAATGTAAAATAACAATTATAATGCTTAATGATCAATTTCAATGGACGATGAGGGGTTTATGGGAGAAAATGGTAGATGAATGATGGATTTTTAGAAGAAATGGATGGCAATAAAATAGTACCAACACACTTGTTAGGGTCCTATAATAATAGGATTCATAATTTTGAATTGGCTATGGTTAGTCTTGTAATATTGTACATACTTTTGCTTTCTACAAAATGTTTTCCATATTAAGAATTAAAAAATGTAAAGAGGGTATGTTCTAAAAGAATAATGAAATGACAAAAAGAAAGAGAAAATGATCAAAAAAGTGAAAAATATGAACCCCAAAAAGAAATAAAATAGATCATAAAAGTGTGCAAATTCAAATGCCACTACTTTTTTCTTTACTATGAAAAATAAGGTTGTATGCAGCTTGTCATAAATGCCACAACCCATGATGGTCAAATAACTTAATTTTGACTCATTCATGTTTTAAATTTTATGTTGATAGATAGAGAATAAAGATCTAGACAAATTGTTTAACCTTGGTAGATCTGTTGGACACCTAATCCTAAATGGGTTAGTGTGGAATTCGAATGGACAAAAGCAGTCCAAGAGACCTGGGGATGTGAATCCCAATGGTCACCACATGTACTATAAATGTATATCAAATTGTTAATAAAATCGTATTGCATGTTTTATCTTTCACATTTTCTCTTGCTCCCATGTGTGTTTAACATGGTATCAGAGCGGGCGATTGTTGGTCTTGCTCCAATTTGAGCCACTTGTTTTGTGGTCTCTATATCCATGTAAGTTCTGTCTTTCTCCTAGTTAGAGTTTATCAGAATTGCCAGTTTTACTGTGTGTTGTACACTGGTCTGACATGGTCTTACATTAGTATGCATTGATGCTGCTCATTACAACACTCATGTTACTATCCGTTGAGGTTGCCACAGGTCCCAGGTTCCCAAATTAGTTTTTTGTGATGTAACTCCCTCAAGTTTTCTGTCATTGTCCTCATTATTCCCTGTCCCTCTACTAGAAATTGGAGCGTTGGGTAGCCTGAAATATCATAACTGCTGGCTGATGTCACAGTGAATTTCACCATCCTTGGAAAGAAGGGGCAGCCTGAGTCATTGGGCGGCGTCTGCAACAACTAGCCCTTGTTCTAAAGCTTCATAGACCTGTGGCGAGCTCCTTAGTCTAAGCTGAGAAAACAGGGTTTGAAGGTCTCGAATTCCCCCGAGGTTCGCCACTGATACCGCCTGCTGATACTCTTCCACCATTGCAACTGCTTCACAATACACAGCCATGGCTTCCAAGTAACGAAGCCTCTCTCTCGCCATCTCTTCCAAGCACTTGGTCTCCTGCCTCAAGTTGTAGTAGGGTCTCACTGTATAAAATCCAACATAACAGTGACTACAAATTCCCTCAATACAATACAGCTTGCGAGTCCCAAGAGTCAATAGTTTTTGCAGCCAGTCTTGAGATGAATAAATCCTAAATACAATGAAGCCACCATGAGCCATGGGCGCAACACGAAAATGTGCTGAGACTCATAATCCCATCCGAATCATGGCGTGCCAGGTAGCTGTATGGCTTTAAGAGCCATTTCCAGGTTATTGTATTTTTAAGTTGAGTTGTAGTTTTAAGACACTGTTTTGGCTATGCTGAAAGGGTGAACGTAAGGGTGAGGAATCTGCACCATTTGGAAAATGTTTATATTTTAAAGTCGCTTGTTTGTGTGGTTTTATATATTTAATGGGAAATTTCTTAAATCTGCCATCCGAACGTCTGAGGTTCGAGCCCATCCAGGCTTTACAATAACACAGGGAAGCTTTCCCGCACTAGAAACCATTGAACTATAATTCTTTAAAAAATGAGTTCAGCATTGTAGCGATATACAAATGCTACATATATTTTGATGCTAGAGTTAAAAAAAAAAAATTATCTAAATTATGAAGACTGTGTCCCTTGTCGTCTGAAGAAGAACATGTGTATTGTGATCAAGCCCATGAGAAACCACCATGTTCGTAAGAGCAGTGTAGCGCTCCTTGCTCAGATATAAGGGTTTTCCTCTATTCATATCATAGTCCTCCTCTGCAAATGCATCCAAGTATGGAGAAGGCCAAGGCGCCTGACGTGTAGACATTTGAAGCAAAAATATTGGTTTTTATTATCATCAAGAAAGCTGCAACACCAGCACCGCAGGTCATTGCATGTCGGTAACATTCATTTCGACTGTAGCATAAACGCCGACTTGGAGCACAACAAAGTGTATTAATGTTGTGGTTGATAATAATGACAGGGATCGTGTTGTTGAAGCAAGAGACGAATTGCATAGGATACTGAATGAGGATGAGTTACGAGATGTTGTTCTCCTCGTATTTGCAAACAAGCAGGATCTTCCCAATGCAATGAATGCTGCTTAGATAACTGATAAGCTTGGCCTGCATTCTTTGCTTCAGAGTCATTGGTATATCCAGAGTACCTGTGCTACTTCTGGTGAAGGACTGTATGAAGGTTTGGATTGGCTTTCTAACAACATCGCAAACAAGGCATAATGTTGAAGCATCGTAATGACGCTATGAAGCCTTTGAGAATGGGCTGGTTTCCATGCCTTTTGAATATTGGTTGGATTAGGATACTTTCTGCAGTATAGTGGTGGGCCTCAGCATTCAAACATTGGAGGTTGGAAATCATAGACTTCCCAATTGCATTTACTAGTCAACAAGCTATCAAAGAAGGTGTTATCACTTAAAACCACAATTCACCTATGTCCAAAGATTCATATAAAAAAAAAATTTGGTTTAAGTCAATACGTTTTTAGGTGTGTCACTTTGAAGTTAGATTTTCAAAGGGTATTGATGTGAGTCCTTGTAAAAAACTGTTAGATACCCTCCCTCATTATAGTTTAAAGCATGTCTTGTCTTGATTGCATCATTCTGATTTTGCGCAGTTTCGCAGGGCGATCTGATTGGCCAATTTAGCTGCGCAATCATTTTTCCACCTTTCCGCAGCATATCATCTAGCAGCCATTTCGTAGCACGGTTTGTCAATTCATAATTGTCTGCGCTACGAAATCAGGGATTCGGGGTTTTTTGCAGCGCATTCTCTTGAAATGTCAAATCTCGGGAGATGAGTCATTAGGTACGTCCATACTTTGTCAGTCGATGTCTTCTCCAGGTCATGATAGGATTCATTCCGCCATCAGATTTAGGATCACGCACATGACAATTATTTTAAAAGATCTTATGAGGTATGGTAGTGTCATAATGTTTATTCATGATGCATTAACGTGCCTGTTCTATGATCAGCGTTTGAAAAAACGCAAAGAAGACCGAGTTTTCATTTAAAAAGGGATCATTGCAAGCGAGCATGCACTCCAAAGCTGAAGCTGTTTTTTAAATTGAAGTTGCTGATTAGTTCTTTGTGTGAAGATATTCTGAGCGAGATGGAGAAAAGAGAACATCGATCCGGAAGGTGCCTGAGAACCGAGCCTGAGGGGCTTGATCTTACGCTCAGAGATGAAGGTGTAGCACAAGCTTTTAAAGAGGCTGGTTGCTGGAGGTTTTGCGAAAATTTGAAGGGAGGACACACAGAGGTAACTAAAGCCTTTGCATTAAATTTCACTGGCTTGAATTCTAAGGTGTCAATGCTAGAGTTCCCTGTGTCTCCGCAAGCTATTTCTGCTGTCACTGAAATTTCGAGAGGTGGACAAGAATGGTTCAAGAATTTCAAGTTTGACATGACTCCCTGAAGGAAAATTTTTGAAGGATCAAATATGTAAAATGAGGACCTTCAACAAAGTGGTGTCCAAGGAAAATAAAACTCATCTTTCAAGGAGAAATGGGAGGCCAGCTGATAAAGAAATGGCTGATTTAGAGAAAACCGTATCAGAAATTGCAGCCATGGAGAACGAACTTGCAAAACTAAAAGCTCAGTTAGGCAAGTTAGCTGCTAAATAAAATTGAAAATTTTTAAGGTCAGATATTACTCCAAGTTTTTGTTTATTTTTCTTAAGTTCATTGGTTTTTGAGGCATATATAAAAGGAAGAGAAATTAGGAATTTTGGAGTCAAGGATGAAGCTGTAACAGTCACAAAGTAATTGAAAAAATTCATTGAAGACTGTAATTTTGGAAAAAACAGCAGTTTCGTAGCGCGCTACGAAACAACTGTAGGTGACTGTTTTTTAAAGAAAAATGAAATTGATGCTGAGGTCATCAAATCTTGTAAGGGAATGCTTCGAGGATAGGAAGGAGATCATAAATGGCTGCTAAAACATTCAAAGAATGACAGATGTAAATTTTGTAGCAAAAAGGTGAAACATTTTGGTTTTTGCTAAAGTTCTCATAAAGTTACTTTATGACCGAAATATTAGGGTTTCTGGTAGGGTTACCAGAGTTTTGGGTTGAACACCTGTCAATGTTCACAAAACATCCAGATTATCAGCCATATGGTGTTATGCATGGTCATTAAAGTTATTGAACAGCTTCAAGCACGTTCTTTTGAAAATAAACATGGATAAAAAGCAGGGACCGTGAAAACAGAGTATATATCTTCACCAAAGGTTGAGTCAGCAGCACAGTTGGAATCCAAGGCAGCTCGTTCCGTGAACGCTTCTCAAATACATTTCAACCACTACAGGAAAAGCACAGATGTCAAAGATCAAGAAGGAATCATGCATACGAGGACATAGAATTAGAGTTTGAATAGGAATAGGAATCTATGTATTGAAAGCACAATACTTTTGTATTTAATAAGTTAGTTTAAATATAGATAAGCTAATTAATGATAGGTTTTCGAGCTCCCCTCATGCTGGAGGAGGAGACTCAAGGTAGTTTAGCTTTGTTTCCTATATATAGGAAAAACTCTGATGTAAAAAGGGTTGGAGATTTTATCAAAAAGACAGAGTTTTCATATTGGTTTATGTAAAGTTTTTTCACAGTAATAGAAAGCATA
>APFE030173578.1:0-11081 GCA_000404065.3 Pinus taeda | reverse complement strand
CAATCCTTCTGCCTTGCCTGCCATAGTTGCGCATCCATCTACATGCAACTCATAAAGGTTCCTCACTCGAACCCCTATCTTCCGGGTCTCACCAGTTGTCTTGCTGCGCAGGAAGGCCTTTCCTCGCTGAAAACAACATCATACCCCTTGTCTTCTAACATCGCCACTGAGATGAGATTCTTCTTCAATCCTGGAACATGCATGACTTCCTTCAATACAAAGGGTTTACCAGACTCCCTCTCAAAGGAAATGTAACCGATACCGGTCGCACTGTATCTACCATCATCGCCCATCTCGATGTGCACTCCAAGATCTTTGTCCTCCAGATCAGAGAACAAATCTCTATCTCCCGTCATGTGAAAAGACGCACCACTGTCCAAGAACCACACTGATTCCATCACACTTGAAACTAAGCATGCGATCAATGAAAAATCAAGCTCAAACTGAGAAGCTAAGGCCTCTCCCCCTGCAGATCCAGCAGCTTGCTTGTTCTTCTTCTTCTGCGGACAATTTGTGGCATAGTGTCCGTGCTGGTGACAGTGAAAACACTTCACCTTGGACATATTCTGCTTCTTGCCTTTCGCACCAGACTGAGAAGCTTTCTTGCTCTTCCCTTTCTTTGCTTTGGCAGCCAAAGCACAATTCTCTTCATCAGCTCCCTTTGACGAAGATCCGTCCCTGGTACTCGCCTGATCTCCTCCTGCACAAGATCTGACCATAGTCTTTCCCATCCTGGGAACTTCTCCCGACCATTGACAGAGTCCTGATAGGAATGCCAACTCTTCGGAAGACCAAGGAGAGCCAAGCTCACCAAGTCCTCATCATCGACAGTAACCCCCACACTTCCCAGCTCATCTCGACACTGAGTGAACTTCGTGAGATACTTGGGAATACTGTCACCCTTCTCGCATTTGATGTTTCTGAGTTTATCTTTGAGCGCCAGCTTCCTCTGATCGCTCTTGCTTTGGAATAATTCTGTTAATGATTTCCACATCAAATATGGAGTAGCCTTTCCATGGAGGCTGGACACAATGTGATCCTTCACGCCCTCCAACAGAATCCTTCGACATTTTGCGATCTTCTTTTGCCAAGCATCAGCTTGAGTAGCATCAGTAGGCTTTGGGATATCCGTATCTATGAACTCCTTCAGCCCGTTATCATCCAATACTGCCTCCATCCTGTCCTTCCATGCAATATAGTTTGAGCTGCCCTCAAGAGCATACTCCAATCGCAATCCGTTGAAAGACATCGCTGCATTGTCACCAAGAAAACACTGCTGCAAATTTCGAATTCCACCAGCAACCAACTCAACCGCCTCGGATCTAAGATTCGTGAGAACACAATATTTCTCGTACAGAGATTGACTGTATGGGCTTTGACCGGATATTTCACCTTCCAAAGGAAGGATGAATCCAGAGGCTACCTGGCCCGATTACAGGTTCTGCCTAGAGAAATAGAATGTAAACATCTCCTGAATAGTAGATCTGATGATCCACAGCTCTGATACCATGTAGAAATTTTGAATAATTTAACACATATTCAATGGAGATTATCCTGATCATGTACTATTGCGGAAAACATACACAATACATAAGCTCCTCTACGTTGATCATCAATATAGCAGCATCAATAACAATAAAACATCAAGAGCATTCACACATTAACACAGTATGTATCCCGGGGGAAGCATCTCGCTAAAAACCCCAACTATCTGTATATTAATGATTGAGTCATGTAACATTACACAGCATAATACTTCTCACAAGTATCTCCACCTCTGTTACACACAATACAGCTCAGATCTGAATCAATCACTGGCTCAAATCTCCTTCGCTTCTTGCCTGCCTCCGCTGCTCAATACCTGCTCAAGAACTGTTGATAATTCCAAGGCAACCACGTCTTTACTTGGCTAAATCACGTGAAAGCTACAATACGTGCAAACTCATTGGCATACTCAATCCCCTGATTGTGCAAGATCTGGTGCACAACTATAGTCACAACTGATAGCAATCTGATTCTCTAACACCTGTCCCTGCTGAACTGAACATGCACTGACATGCAACTGAGTTAACTGATGTATTCATTAGTTGTATCATGAGTTAATAACTTGTGAATTAATTAATAACTAATTCACCCAACTCATCTCTAGTCTATTTGCCAGTTAGACTAAATACAACCAGTTTAACAAAGCTAAACTGAACACAACTCCATCAACTGCATCTCCAGTCCACTAAACTCAACTCACTTGAGTTCTAACTGAAGTCCTGCATGCAAATATTCAACTAACCCATAAGAACCACGTATTTCCTTCTGGGATTGCATGTGCCACATCCGTAGCTCATCTGAAGTGCTCCAAGAGAATAAGACAAAGTTTATAGTTTAAATATTATTATGAGCTAATAATATTTGACTTTTCTATATTTAGACTGAGCAGTCACTCCGCTGTGATCACTCTCTAAAAATAGAAGTCCATCTATTTTTCCAACTTGATCAATCATCCATAAACAGCAACCTGCAATCCATAGACATGATCCATATGTCTAAAAATAGACATAGTCTAAAAATAGACTTGCGCCAAAAATAGCCTGCGGGCCCACTTAGTGAAGGCGACTCTTTTCACTAAGCTCCATCATCTTGTTGCAATCTCAACACCATGCCCTACATTTTCCATTACCCCATTGCCATTTTCCAATGCTCATGACCTCTGGCTAGCCTCTTCTCCCTCTGCCCTCCGTGCCAACTGGCCAACTAATCTAGCCTCGGCCCACCATTGATGTTATCACCAAAAGAGGAGTTTACTCTTTCTTTTTCACAGTTTTAGATGAGCTTCAAGTCATCTCATGCTTTAGTGGGTAGGTGTTAGGTTAGGATGTCTCAAAGTTTTAGTTTTTCTTTTATGTCCAAATAAATTCTAACATCCCTTTCCTATGTTTCATGAGTCCTACAACCCTTTTAGAAACTCATAGCTCAAGGAAAATTTGAAAATTTTGAAATTAGTCCCGAAATTATGATTTTGTAGCACAAACAGTGTAAATTTGTTATTTTGCACTATGAAAACACTGCTCTTTTGGTAGCGCTATGAAAGCGTGGATTCGTAAAAACAGTCTTGTCAAACATCAATCCGATAAAAACTCGTTAGAATTTTCATGATTAGGTGTCAGTTACAAGTCAGCCCACGAGCATGCCACCACTCCAAACTCATCATTTCGAATTTAGGGGTCATTCAAATGATAATTTCAAAATTCAAAGAAGCCGGCTAGTCTCATCGTCTTAGTTTGCATGCAAACCCTTGAAACAAAGTTGTTTTCAACAATAAACTTTGGGAATCATTCACCAAGGTTTTCCTCATCCATCATTCAGGCGAGGCTGATCAATTGAGTTTCAAAATAAGCCGGTTTTTTTACAGGAACTCAGAAGAAAAGATGTCAGAGGAGACGAAACACCATAGGTCTGGCCATTGTTTGAGAACTGAGCTAGAAAACACAAAGGTCCTAAGAAGAGAAAAAGCAGTTATAGAGGCTTTCAAGAAAGTAGGATGCTGGAAGTTTTGTAAGAAATTGCAAGGAGGGCATACCGAGGTAACTAAGGAGTTTTCACTTCATTTTACTGGTTTAAGGACAAAGGTCGGTATGCTTGATTTGCAAGTTTCTCCAGAGGTTATAGCGTTGGTGACTGAAATTCCTAGGGGGCAAGAGGTCTGGTTCAAGAACTTTAGATTCAACATGGAACCATGTAAGGTGTTCCTGAAGTCAAAATTTTCATAAAACGACCTGACCAAGGCAGTTCCCAAAGACTACATCAAGGACAACTATACCAATTTACTCTTTAACATTCAACATTATTTCACCTGTGAAGGCAGATATAAAAAGGTTTACTCATATCATTTTAAACTGATTTTGCATTTTACTGGTATGATTTCTCTAGATTTGACTTACTTCTTATTTCGAAGTATAGCTAAGAAGGCAGATAAATTTCAGCTAAAGTCCTAAGGGTGTGAGACTTCCCTATTTCATCATGGCCTGATTAAATTGATAGTTTTACATGAACTCAAAAGGGTCAAAAAAGATTGGTCTTCGTTTTTGTTTGTATGTTACTTTGGAACAGAAAAACAAGGTGAAGGTACTAGCTCTGTGGTCAAAGAAACTTCATCAGCAGAAGCTAGCAGGTTTGCAATGACCAAGGCAAAAAGGTATGCTAAATTAAAGCCAAGGAGGCAGGTGAAAGAACAAGCAAGCAAAACCTCAGCAGTTAAAAGTCTAGCAGTCATTCTTGAAACTCCTAAATCTTCCAAGGGAAAGATATCTCAGCTTAAAGGAGAAACACCAGAACAATCATCGAACAAACTAGTTCAAAGGAGACTTACTAGGAGCCAGATTGCAAAGGAAAAGGGGAAACAATGATTTCAGGAGAAGTTTCAAGCTTGAAGGGTGACTTAAGTGATATATTAAGGGTCATTGACATTACGAAATCCCTTTGGTGTAGACAGATGTGACAGAAGTTGATCAAAGGAAGTCAAAGAAAGTGAAATCCTCCAAAAAAATGGAATTTAAGGATGAGGTTGCAGCTTTTGTTTTTAAACCCAAAAAACCCTTAACCCAGAAATCCAAGAAGATGCAGGAGTCAAATGTTGAATTGGTGAGAACAGAAGAATCCTTTGTTGTTCAAGAAGAGTTAGAATTACCATCTTCAAGACCTAAAGGAGACAAAAACATGGTTCCTACTACTCAAACACAAAAGGCCAATTATGAAGTCATGGAAAGAAGGTTAGAAGCTGCCAACAATGAGATTGCTAAACTAAGGGTGAAAGCAAGAGAACATGTTACTGAAAAGACAAACTTCAAAAGGATGAAGGCTCTCTGGGAGGCTGAAAGAGTGCCCAAATAAGAAATAGTTAGCAGTGAACAACAATACTTTACCTGGACTGTTCCTGCAACCAAAGAAGCCAAATTTGGGAGAAAAATTAATACTCAGCTTAGAGCTACAAACAAAGGCTTGAAGAGGAAAATTGAAGATCTGGAAATACAATTAACCACTCTGGAAAAGGGTCTCCAACAACGATGAAACAAGGTGTTGAAGAAAGGCAGTGAAGGTATTAAAACAATTTTTGGCACATAAAGGAATTTTGGCATATAAAGGAAGAGCAACTACAAAGAAGAACATCTATGAAGGGATGTGGTTTTTATTTTTGGTTAATACATCAGTCTTCTCAAAATTTTGGAAAATGCTCCCAAACCACTGATTTTGAAGGCCGTGTTGAAAAAGAAAACACACAACAGTTTCGCAGCGTGCTATGAAACTGCTGAAGATGATCATTTGGCTCTTATAGACATTATGGAGGGAATGCTGGATCAGTTCCAAATTTTGAAGCTTCTAATGGATATGGGCTCATGTGTGAACTCTTAGATGGCAGGGTTGCAGGTAGCAAAGCTTCAAGGAGTACTCCATAGGTAAAATGAAGGCTGTGCTACGAAAACAAAGTATTCTAGTAATCACAGTCATGTTTTCATCCACATGCTTGAGTTCCCTTTTGCACAGGTGGAAAATGATTTTTCAACAAATTATTAATGCATGACACCTATACACCAACAAAAAACTGTTTGAAGATAAACACAAAGGGTTAAGGGCCTAAAAAACAGGAACTTTGTCTCCTAATTTTTAGGGCAGTTAAGGCATAATATAACAGGTTTTGCAATAGCATCATGGTCATCATCAAACTCGAGGACGGGTTGGAAGCTAATTAAAAAATGTATTAAAGACTCAAATAAGAGTGTTGAAGGCTTGTTTTGGGAGTTTACTCCTATTTTTATTGGGACTCTTAAAATACAACTAGTTGTCAAGTTGTAATTAAATAGTTTGTTTTTGAATAGATAGGTGTCTAAGTTAGGAATTCGAATTCCTCCAAAGGTGCATGATAGTATCCAATGATGTAAAGTTCTATATTAAGCTTGAAAATCGAATTACTCAGGGTTGGAAATGTCATTAGTAAAGGAAAGATTGTGTTATTATAAGAAACTGTGTTTTTCATACTGAATATAGAGATCAGTTTGACTACTCAAGATTCACAGAGTTTATGTGTTTGATGTTCTTATGGCTTTGTTAAATTACTTATTTGCAGTGGTACGAGCTTGTGATACTTAGAATTCATTGGAAAATGCTCTAACTTCCTTCACATGCTTGTAAACTGTGTTGTTTCACTATGTTACTATTTTATTCAGAAACCTAAACTCTAAAGTGCCTTGACTTCCATGTTTTGTTGATCACGTTGTTTTGTTGAAGACTATTTTGACTCCATAGCCCAATAGATATTTGCTAATAATAGTTTCAACCAGCCAACCAGTTGTACTTTCTTTCATTTTGTTCCTAGAGTTAGCCATCTAATCATTAATCAAAAACACTAAACCTAGTGAGAGAGCCCTCTTAGGTTGAGGAGGCTAAGCCTCAACCAAAAGATTGGTTTGAAAGAGTTACTTAGAGTCTGCTTGATCAACAACCTATCAAGGTCATATTTTGTGATAACCATGGCCACTGACCTTTCTCTCCCTCCTCTAATCCACAAGGCATGTCACACCCTGATCAGGGTTTTTCTCCTTTTTCCTTATCTATTCTTAGGATTTCCTCTAGACTTCTCATGCCTTCCATTTGACTTAACTCCTCACCTCTTATATCAAGGTTGCTACCCGCCTGCCCACACCCCAATTGGCTAGGTTGTTTTCTTCCACGTTACTCGATCTGCGAACATGCGTCGGGACAATGCAGTCTATCCTTCATGTTGTATTTCCTGTTTCTTGGACCAGTTGTGTTGTCCTCCAACATTGTCTTATTTTCTCCCATCTGGTTCCTTGATGTAGTTTTTTTTACCATTTCTATTGCCATTTTTGAATCTCCCTCCACTTGAATTATCTGAAATCTTTCCCTATTTACAATTTCTATCCCTCACTTCAGTACATAGTGTTGGAAATAATAGTGAGAGGGGGGGTGAATCAGTATTATCAGGTCAATTATTTTCTTTTCAAACCCAGAACATATACGCTACTTCAGTTAGATGAACCCGCGTATATACGCGACTTCAGGCAATGAAACCCACGTATACTATGCAGAATAATAATTTAATTTGTTCTACATATGTTCATCATTAAGTTATGCAATAGAATCATATAGTCAGTTACCAGGAACAATAAAACAGATTAGAAGACAACCATACACAAGAACACAACATATAAGGTGGAAACCCAATGTGGGTGAAACTTCTTTTACAATGATTCTGTATTGGTGCAGTCCTTTACTAGTACGCAGGCTGCTACCTGCAGAGAGCTACAACCCTCTCTCGTTTTCCAGCTTCTCCTGTAAGGGAGCTACAACCCCCTTAGTTCTTGTACTAGTTGAGATGCTAGTACGCAGGCTGCTACCTACAGAAGGCTACAACCTTCTCTTCCTTCCAGGGACCACGTTTCATAAATTTTCAGACTGGATCCACAAATAATATCAATCAAACATCAAGAATTTCTGCATCAACCAATCACCTTTCCACCTGTCAAGACTAAATCAAAATAAACACTTCTCTGTCAACTGTACCCAGATCACAGTAACTGTAATCACACCTAAAATCACTGCAATAATCAACAGAAGCATCTAGAACATAAATTAAGAGACATACGCTACTTCAATATTCAGAAACTTGCGTGCATACACTTCTTTCATATGATTAACCTGTGTATACGCACTTCTGCTTCACTGAAACTGCGTGTATATGCATCTGTGCTGAGACCAACCTACGTATACACTCTTCTGACTTACATGAACTGTTTGTATACACACCTTTGCTTCACGGAACCTACGTACAGATCTATAAAGATAATTTACCTCTTCAAACGATTAGATATTAGTTTACCCAGATTGCCAGATTTATAGATCAAGCAAGTGCCACATAATACAAAGATACTATCATTCAAGCCTTAAGACTTTGACCCATCAAAAGAACTTATCCTTTTCTTTGCGCTCAGGTTCCTTCTTCCTTCAAATCCAGATCTGCACCATAACCCAATCACCGTATTCTAGATCTAGCACTTTATCAGATATTCAAAATTCAGATAAATTTTCCCAATGATCTTCTTCCTCTTTTATAGTCTTGCCTCTCACAATACCACGGTCCAAAACCATAACAGTTCAATACCATGAGCCCAATGCTTGGGATCAATACTTATGACGAGATATCATGGTCCAAAACCATAGGTTTAAATACCAAGGACTAAATACCACGGACCAAAAATAAGTTCTCCCACATATACACGCTTTTCCTTGCATGAAAGTGCGTGTATACGCATACGCGCCTTGGGAACGTCCAACCTGCATGTATACGTGGCTTCGTCAAAGTGAACCTGCATATATGTCTTGTTCTTCTTTCTAAGTTCCTAAATTGAGATCTGTAACCAAATTGAGTTGCTATCAAGGACAACACCAGTACCATAGCATCAAACTGTGCCATAATGCCAATAATCTCCCCCTTTGGACTTGATGGCAACCCCAAGATCCTCAAGATCATTCTCCCCCTTTGTCATCAAGGGCAAAGGGTTGTGCTTCCCCTGAGTACACACTGAAATCTCTGTTCTGCTGTGCTGACCAAGCTCCCCCTGACTTGTAGGAAAGATCTGCAAAAAGATGTTCTTCAAGAAGAACCATAACTTAACATCACAAAAGACCTTCCTATCACCAACAAAATCTATACATACATCCATCACCCAACCAGGTGAGGAGACACTAGAAATTTACATATGACAACCAATTACATTACATCATTCATCCCAGGCATAGTGGGGAAACTAAATAGGCCGTTACATGACCTCGATGAAAAAAAATATACATGATATAGAGATGAAATATCTAAAGCAAGACTGTGAAAGTCATCAGCAACATCTGTCAATCATTATTCATATCAGCAATCGTGTTCTCTTTCTGATCTTCTTCTACAAGAGTTCCACCCGAAACCAACAACAGTTGAGAACTTGAACCAAAAGCTTCTAAGGTAATGCCAACAATGCATCACTAGAAGATTATCTGCTCCCCCTGAACCTGTGCCAGATGGTCTCTGTTAGACCAATATCATACTATTAGAGTCTATCTCTGCTGACATCCTTCAAACCTCCATATACGCGACTGTATCTACACAAACTAGCGTATGTACGCAGATCCGCCTCATCCAACTCGCGTACACCAACTTTTCTCTGAAACAGACAAGTTTCAATAGCAGGTTGAAGCATCAACTACTCCCAGCTTCTGTCTGAGGTATTCAAATGTTTCCCTAGGCAGAGGTTTGGTGAGTATATCAGCAACTTGTTCCTTAGAGGGAACATACTCCAACTTGACTTTTTGTTCCAGCACTTGTTCCCAAAGAAAATGATATTTGATAGGGATGTGCTTGGTTTTTGAATGCATGACTGGATTCTTTGAAATGCTGATTGCACTTGTGTTATCACATAAGATGGAGATAGGTGGAGTACAAGTGATTTGATAATCCTGCAAGGTTTGCATCATCCAAAGGAGTTGGGTGCAACAAGATGTAATAGCCACATATTCTGCTTCAGTTGTAGATAATGCAATAGAACTCTATTTCTTGCTGAACCAAGATACTAATATGGAACCCATAAAGAATGCACCACCACTAGTTCTTTTTCTGTCATCCACGCTTCCAGCCCAATCTGCATCTGCATAAGCATGAAGAGTGAGATCTGCATCTCTAGGATACCATAGGCCATAGCTTCGAGTTCCTTGAAGATACTTGAAAATTCTCTTTACTGCCTGAAGATGAGTTTCCTTAGGATTTGCCTGAAATCTTCCAACCATTCCCATTGCATGCATGATATCCAGTCGGGTACCTGTTAAATAGAGCAGACTTCCAATCATGGATCTATAGGTTGGTTGATGTACTGCTGCTGATTCATCATTTGCACTGAGATTGCATCCTGTGATCATAGGAGTACGTACTGGTTTTGCATCTTCCATTCCATACTTCTTCAAGATCTGCTTGAGGTACTTGGTTTGAGATAAAAAGATACCGCCTTCATTTTGTTGGATTTGTAGACCAAGAAAATATGTCAGTTCTCCAAGCAATGACATTTCGAATTCCTTCTGCATTACCAAGGCAAAGTTTTGACTCATAGCTTCTTCATTGCTACCAAAGATGATATCTCTACATACACAACAAGTATTAGCAATTTGTTATTTTCAATTTTTATATAAAGATTGCTATCTGCTGATCCTTTTGAAAAACCTTGTTGATGAAGATATTTGTCTAGATGGTAGTACCAAGCCCTTGGAGCCTGTTTGAGACCATAGAGAGCCTTCTTTAGTTTGCATACAAGATTTGGATCATTACCAAGGATGAATCCATTTGGCTACTCAATATACACTTCTTCTTCTAAATCACCATTCAGAAAGGCTGATTTCATGTCCATTGAAATACTTTGAACTTTTGAAAGCTAGAGAGAGCAAGAAACATTCTGATGGCCTCAAGTCTAGCAACAGGAGCAAGCGTTTCTTCAAAGTCTATTCATTCTTGTTGAGCATACCCTTTACAAACCAATCTGGCCTTGTTTCTAATCACTTCCCCATTTTCATTCAACTTATTTTTGAAGATCCATTTTGTTCCTATGACATTCTTATCTTTTGGTCTAGGAACCAACTCCCAAGTGTTATTTTTTTTCGATCTGCTCAAGTTCTTCATCCATTGCTTTGACCTAGCATTCATCTTTGCATGCCTCTTTTACATTTTTCGGTTCAGTGGAGGAAAGTAATGCCAAATAGCTTGAAGCTTCTGCAATTGTTCTTCTTGTTTATATACCTGCTTCTTTCTGCCCCAAAATTTGAGTTTCTGGATGATTCTTTTGAATGTATCTGGATGGAGTCTTGTCTTCTATCCTTATTTGTTCTTCAGGCTCCTCTTGGGTTTCTTCTTCATCATGAATCTGATTTGATGTTGATGGATAGTCCTCATCATCTTCGAAATCTTCAGATCTTACCTGCCTAGGAGTGTTTTCTTCTTCATCAACCACTACATCAATACTTTCAACAATTTTCCAAGCCTTTTA
>APFE030173565.1:254089-272828 GCA_000404065.3 Pinus taeda | reverse complement strand
TCTTTCAAGCTTGTCTTGTCTTCTCTTGAGGTCAATTTCCTAGGTCTAGGGTTTTGGTCAAAATATTACAAGGTCATGTGTTTGAAAGTCAATGAGTGTTCAGTAAGCCAGAGGGATGATTGTAAAGGTGTCTCTTCTAAATTTTTTATCTGGAACAGTTAATATTCACCTTGGATTTAAAAACTCTATTTTTAAAGCCAAGGTCGTTTTTCATTTATTTGTAAAAAAGTGATGGAATTTCAAAAGTCTTCAGTCAACAAAATGCAACCCTGGTCCCCTTGCCAAGGTCCCTCAGATGATCTACCTGCAAAAAGAATCAAGCAAAAGCACTAAATCAGTCAATTTCAGGACAAAAGGAAACCAAAAAGACAACAGCATGTAAATTTTAAAAGTGTCATGAGAAAACATTAGAAAGTGGGTTTTGGGCATGACATTTTTTCAAATGAAATTTATAAAAGCCCCAAACTCCCTCCTTGCACTCTCATTGTGAATTCATAACCGTTGCAAGAGTGATTGGGCGCATTTCCAAGAGAACAGAGGCAAAATCGGGCTCAAGACAGGTGCGCGACATGTCAAATTAGTTGCGCGACATGTTGGGTTGCACGCGACATGTCAGAGAGGTTCACAGAGTGTAGTTTTCTAACTGGCGCGACATGTTGGGTTGCGCGTGACATGTTGGGCAGGCTGCACGACATGTCTAGCTGACTCTCCCCAACTCATGTTCAAATTGCTCCAGCTCCTTTTCTTCATCAAATTTTTTGAGGTAGGCCTCTCCAACTTGTGAATAGCTGCTGGATGTGTTGAGAAACATCATGAAAATCCTTGTAATGATTAAATTATGCAAGAAGGAAGACTCCATGTGGCTGTTTATAAACTTGTAAAAGGTGCTAGGGTTTTATTGCTATGTCATTGTTTCCCCTTGTTCTCATTTTCCCTATGTTTTCTATTTCATTGTCCCTATGTTTCCATGGCAATTTCCCTTTTAATTTGCAAGAAAAATCAAACCCTACCCCTTTCCCTTGTAAAAATAAAAATCAAACCCTACCCTTTTTCCCTCATGGTATCTATGTGAATACATGAAATTCATAATGCATGTGCAGTGATGTTGGTTTTTCCCTCATTTCCCTGTTTACATATATCCCTTTCCCTTGTAAAAAATCAAACCCTACCCCTCTCCCAAAAGCATCAAAAGACAAAACATTCAAACCATCATTTTGTTGCACCATATGCATGAGTAACCGCAAGAAATTGTTGGTGAATATGTAAAGAATTTTGTCAATTTTCCCTTTTGTTCCCTTGTTAATGAATGCATGCATATTCTCCTATGTTTACTTCCTATACATGTATTCCTCATATGCAATGATATTCCAATATTCATGAGTATAAATATGTATTCCCAATTGCCATGTTGTTTGCATAGTTTCCTTAAATTCCCTATTATGTTCCTATATTCCTAATTCCTTGTAAAAAGATCCCTCCCCTAACATTTCCCTCATGTCATTGTCCCCTTGAAACAGCATAAAATTCAGCACTTTTTACAGGCACAAACAGCAGTCCAGTTTGTCCACTTTACTCCTAAACTATGTTAGAAACCGAAACTTACGAGCAAAGTGATGACCAATCATCAGCAGAAATTGAGGAACAGAGGCAGCCACGTAGGAGTGGTAAGGGTGGACATCATAAGCGAGAGGAGCCCACTTCTTTGATAGAGCTACAAGCTTGTCCTCTTGTCGTATCATGTTTTCAGTATATGTCTTGCTACGATTTTTGCGAGAGGATCTCTCGGATTCAGCACCACCGAGATTTGGCCCGCCTTTTTGTTTTGCATTTACATGATGGACATGTCAACCTTACAGGGGTAAACTTTATATTGACACCCGAGGTAATCTCACAGGCTACAGGGATTCTTAATGTTGGTGAGGTGTGGACTAAGCGCAAGTTGTTGGATTTTATTTTCTTTGAGCCTTATGTTCGACCAGCGTTCATGAGACATATGGCAGGTGTATTTCCTTTCAGGTTTCTCAGAAACGAGTATTCTCCTATGGTGAAGCTCATTATGCATTATTTTACTAGTGAGGGCAGATTTTCATTGGTATACTCATATCACATTCGCCTATTGATGCATTTCACCCGAGTGAGGATGATGAACGTCCCGGTTTTCTTCGTTCAGGACATTCAGAAGATGGTGCCCATGTTGCAGAGGAAGACCCTGGCACAGCAGTACAGGAGCCTTTACCATCATGGTTTGATTCAGCTAGTAGTATTGCATCAGTTGACTCAGCAGGGCATCTCATGGGAGGAGTTCATCTCTCGTGAGTTTTTCACAGTACCATCACCGCCACGTCCTGAGGTTGTTCACGAGGAGGGAGGACCATCACATCAGCATGGCATCGCTGTTACTAGACATGTCAGCTCCTCAACTCAGGTCACCTATCAGAGAGGCCCAAGAGCCTTATTTGCAGCAGCTCGGCGAGTACTTTCTCCACGCCAGGTGGAAGGGGTCTCGCCTTCATCAGCACCACGACTGTTATCTCCACACCAGGTGGAAGGGGCCTCGTTTTCGACAGCAGCACAGGTATCAGAGAGGGGCAAGCAGCCCATGATCGAGGAGAGATTGTCAAGCCATCCAGTTATTGATCTTGACACCTGTTCTCCTAGCATAGAGCTCAAGGATATCATTCGAGAGCAAAGCACCGAGATTCAGTCGCTGCAAACAAAATTATTGATGGCAAAATGGATAATCAACTATTTAGAGCAGCGAAACAAACAATTGGAGGATGAGCACAAGTTATATGAGCTGCAGAAAATTCGTGAAGACCGGGAATTGGCTCGTAGGAGACCCGGTGACTTGAGACCCATAGATCGAGAATCTATGTTTATTTAGGACAATGCTCATTTGAAGCGGCTGTTGGCTAAGGCCAATCAAAATAACAAATTGCTGAGGAACATGAAAAATCATTACTGGGCAAGAATGCATGTGTGCAAAGCAAAGATGAAAGTGCTTCGAAGGCGGTTGGCAAAGGCACTAAAACGAAGAAAAATGCTCGATCCCCTCCGTATTTTGGCCGAGGCTTCCTTGAAGGAGCATAGTACTAAATAGCTCAGCTACAGCACAAATTTCAAAAAAATTTGAGCATTTTGGGTCATTTTTTGTATTTTTTGGCAATTTACAGGTTTTTGCTCATTAACGCGTCTCACCCCCGATGCGACATGTCGTCCCGGCACCTCCATTTGACAAAAACTCAGCATTTCCAGATTTGTCATGCAAAGTTACATATGCACATGGAAGGACTTGAGATTTTGTCATGTTTTGGGCCTCCAAAAAGTAAAAAAACATGCAAAATTGACTTTCTGCCACCTTTTTGAATTGCAGAAAGCTGTCTTGGGAGAATTGAGTTTTGACAGGGCAAATGAACTCCAAATTCAGAAATTCCAGTTGGGTTGGAAAGTAGACTCATAGGCCTTTCCAACAAGCCTACTCTTGCTCAATTTGGCCACCTACAAGTGCCCCAAACAGAGCTCCAAAGGCGCGCGACATGTCAGGCAGCTCCGCACGACATGTTGGGCAGTTTCACAGGAAATTCATCCACAGCTCAGGAATTCGCCTAGTTTTGACCAGTTTTGACTTGAGATGGGATTTTTCACCCTCTTGGATGTAATTAATGTATTTTCATGTTACCATGACACTCATTTACCTATTCTAGAAGATTCATGCATGAAATAGCAAACATTTAATGAATGGATTGGTTTCCTAACTTATAGAGGCAAGTTGTTTTGATTGCCTAATTTTTAGTGTTAAGTTTAGAAGTGGTTGAAACAGCTCCTAGAAGGATGAGCTCGACCCCTAGAGGCAGGGAAAGAGGTTAGATCATCTATATTATGTACTTTCTTACTCATTTTCATGGTTGGACTCTTGAGGGAGAAACTATCATTGTATTATTTCACTCTATTTCTGCAATTTTTGGCTAAGGAAGACCAGGGTTTTGCAGTCATCTTTGGGATTCTTGTGGACTCATGTGTTGATGGTGTGTTTCTCAATGTTCTTGTAAGCTTTGTTATGTGATTCATTTCCTTTCTTTACTTCTGCACATTAAACAAATGAAGTTTTAAAGTAAGAATTCATGCTTGCCATGCTCTGCTTTTAAGTTTGTTTAATTTCAATGTTTTCTACTGTCTAAAGAGAATTCAAAGTTATTGTTTGCTCTCTTTAGCTCTCTTTCTTTCATTCCTGACCATCCACTTCAGTTAAAGGCATCAACACTGTCTCCTACCTCGCCCCAAGGAACCCCTTGCAGAAACTGTGTCCCATCCCTGCACCCAAAATTGCCCTCTCCTCAATTTGCCACCAAAAACCCAAAAACCCCAAAATCAATCTTTCTGACCAGTTTACTAGCCTAATATCAGTGTTACCTTATTGGTCTTCTCATCTATTGGAGATTTTACGAGATAGACCGGAGAGAGCCTTCTCCTGCCCCGTAGGGCTAGCTACGAGGCTAAATGGTTTGATGTAGCCTTGAGGTTTACCTGTCTCAGCCTGAGGTGAAATTTCAAGTGCTAACACACTACATTATAACCAACTTGGGTTTCTGGGGTCTCATATAGTCCCTAAAAAAGCCTAAAATATGTGACAGAATGGGAGGGAGGTTGATGGGTCACCCTTTGAAAATGTGGTGGTTTCAAACTTTCCAAATCCCCCAAGCAAAGAAAATAGATAACGTTTCGAAGTAGCCCATACTATGATCCCACCACTATAAACAAGTCTCCAGTGAGGACATGGTATGAAAGTCCATAAATCTTAAAACCAATAAAACCCCTCCTAAGCAAGTTATCCCATCTAAAGATATAGTTTTCCAAAATGGTCCCAATGAAGCATCTGAGCTTAGGCAGAATAAACCATTTCTAGAATATATTTTACCACCATCTATCCCTGGGATGAAGAAATGAAGTTGAGATCGAATTGTAGGATTGGTTTGCAATGAACTTACTAGAAAAGGAGTTCTAGCTCCAAACTAATGAGTCTTGCTCACATTTAAAATAAATACCATTAGATACCAAATTATTGGCAAAGAAGTCCCATTCTATGGCCAGGGAACCTTGTAGCCCCAAAGTTGGGGAACTTTTCCATCCACCGAGGGGAGGAACTTGCATTAGAGACAATGAGGCATGGCATAGTTGAAAATTTCCTTGTGCATTAAGAAAAAAGATTAATTCAGAGGATAAAAAATAATAGGAGTTGCCTATAAAAGGGTCATATCCAAGTGTGACGTGTTGGCCATTTCCCATTTTACGATCAAGCCAACAATGATCCAAGGAAGATTCTCCACTAGGAATTTTCAAATATTTGATCCAACCATATATTTCTTATGCTTAAAAGATCTCAGCTACTCAAAAAAAGGCTTGTTATGAAGAAAATTGTCTGAGATGATACAACACTAAATGTTCAAACCTATAATGGCCCTCCAAAAACTCTTCATGGCCAGGGATGGGAAAGTAAATCCCATTTAGTTAGGTGAAGACCAGCCCAGTGCTTTTTTCTCATCCAAAGGAAATTAAACATGCTTTGTCTGTCTTCTTGATGGAGGATTTGGTAATATTAGAGAGAGAAAGCTAATGAATTGGTATACTCTCAAGGACTGATTTTACTAACGTCATTTTTCCACCAAGGGAGAGCCACCTATAGCATTATTTTTTGATGTGATGTTCAATCCTTTTAATCAACCAAGATCAATCCTCGACTTGGTAACAATTGGGCTTGAGATGGAAGCCTAGGTAGCATATGCCATAATCAATGGGAACTATCAAATAAGGGAGGATGGAGACAATAGAAGAAAAAATCATGTTCAGAATTCTATTGAAGAGAAAGGAGGATTTATGTTGACTAATCATCATACCAGTAGCTAAGTAGAAGACAAAAATAATATGATGCTAATAGATCCATTCACATGCAATGCCCTCACCCACGATAAGCACATCATCCACAAATAAGAGATGATTCAGGTACATAGACTTTGAAACTTTAACCCCTTTGATTAGTCCCTCTTTCTTGGCCGAGTTTATCATACGGCTCAATCCCTCGACAATGAGGAAGAATAAGAGAGGGTATAGGGGTTATCCATGTCTCAGGCCTCTTAAGCAAATCCAATGGTATCATGAATCAATCTACATAGTAGGAAACCAAACTATCTGAGAGATACAATAGATGAGAGAACATTTTTCATTGTGTTAGATATCACCTTTGATATGACCTTATATAATAGTTTACAAAGGGAAATTTGCCAATAGTCATTGAAGGTCCTCGGATTAGAGCACTTTGGAATGAGAGAAATGAAGGCAGCAATAATAGCCCCAAAGACCTTGCTAGAAAGTGTATCCTTCTCCACAACCTACAAAATATCATTCTATTAACAATGATGGACCTGTCAACATTCAAGGGGGTCTCCCCGATATGCAGTCCCAACTAGAACTCACACCGTTTGGGATAAAAGCCCCATTTGGAATACAAACCGACTGCCATCTACTTAAATATCTACCTTGGATTTCACTGTCAGTGAGAGAGAGAATCACATATGTGCCTTCAAAAAGCAAGCTAGTGTGCTTGGTGAATGTTTAGTTTCAAGTGCATCAAGGTTCTCCTACCACAGAGGGGGGAGAAAGTGAGCCTCTAGGAGATATGTAATAGTACAACCCTAATAAAGACACACACAAACATGAATGTTTCATCTAAAATCCAGCAGAATAGTCCACGCGAATGCAACTAATGTTATAACCATTACAACACATTCTCAATAGAATAAGCACTAAAATAACTAAAGTAGTTCAACTATCTTAGTACTAGTAAATGTTAGGTTAAATTGACTCGGGGTTTGAGTCAAGGTTGACCTGGTTAAATAGTAGTGGTTTTGGGTACATGGTATAGTGTACCCATGGTATTATGGTCTGTGGTATTGCATGTAATTGAGCATATAAAAAGCAGGGAATATTTCATTGTAATGTAGGCCTATAGGTGAGTGGTGAAAGCTCACTTGGCCGGATTGGCCAGGGTTTTGGCAAATGCTAATGAGATCTCATTGGGTTGGGTTTTTCCCCGGATTTGAGGTTTTCCTGGATAAATATTATTTGTATAATATTTATGTGTATTTTTGCTATTTATTTTATTATTCATCTTTGTAAATCTTGGTAAATCTGAGTAATAATTTATCTCTTTGCAGTAAATTTCTAACAATTGGTATCAGAGCTAAGTTGGCTTCAGAAGGACATTTTTTGTTGCCAAGGTTTTGTATTGGCCTGGTAAAGAGAGAGATAATTGAGTTTTTCTTGCAGATCTGGATCAAAAGCCATAGATTGTGAAGCAAAGTTACACACTATTGGGTCATGAGAGATTCAGTGGATGAGGATGATATGTGCACGTGGATTAATTAATTGATGAACCATGTACCTGAAAAGAAAGAACACCTAGATAACTGACGGTTTCAATGGTTGGTGACCCATGTAATTCGGTAGATGGGTTCTTTTTATGGACATTGATGTCAAATGTACAAAGATAACAACAAGGGTAAATTTATTATTATTATAATGGAGTGAAATTTTTAATTTGCATGTAAATGGGCATACTGCTATAAGACCTAGTAAGGCATACATACCCTGGGCAATTACCAGTAAAGTTTGGGTTATACCTAGGTAATAGGGGGATGTCAAGATAACAAATCTCGGGTAAAAACTTTGAAGGGTGTGAGGGCTAGAGCGAGCGGGATTGTCTCACTTAGTAGGTTTGGCTGGATTTAGTCAAGGAACCCCAAGTCAAGTTTAAGGGGGGGAATTTTTATGTAAAATTGACTCAGGGTTTGAGTCAAGGTTGACCTGGTCAAATAGTAGTGGTTTTGGGCACACGGTATAGTGTACCCATGGTATTATGGTCCGTGTTATTGCATGTAATTAAGCATATAAAAGACAGGGAATACTTCATTGTAATGTAGCCCTGGAGGTGAGTGGTGAAGGCTCACTTTGCCAGATTGGCTAGGGTTTTGGCCAATTCTAATGAGATCCCATTGGGTTGGGTTTTTCCCCGGATTTGGGGTTTTCTTGGATAAATATTATGTGTATAATATTTATGTGCATTGTTGCTGGTTATTTTGTTATTCCTCTCTGTAAATCTTCGTAAATCTGAGTAATAATTTATCTCTCTGCAGTAAATTTCTAACAGTAAAAGCAAACACGGACCATGAACATTCACAAAATAGTCTTACAAACATCGATAATCCATGTATGAAAACGTGTTGGCCATCAAGGCTTCAAATATTAAGTAAAAGTCCTAAGATGCATGAATATAATGAACATCACTTGCTCCAATAGTGGAGCGTTGGAGCAACTACTTTCTCCCCAAAAGTACTAACTTATCTCTCTTATGCCTTATGGGAGAATCCAAGGTTAAAGTCCTTTTACATTAGAAATGAGGATCTATTTATAACTTGAGGAATTACCTTTCATATCTTCATGACTCTTGGCTTTCTAACTTCTAGTGACCTTTGGACTTCTATAACCTTTGAAGTTCCAAATGACTTTTGGAATTACATATGACTTTTGGTATTACACATTCTTTGGACTTCTGTGACTCTCGAGTTTACATATTACTCTTGGACTTCTACTTGCTTGTCTTTTACAATAATTACAATAATATATTTTGTCTTCCATATCATCATATGATGAAACTTGACAAGTCACTATCTAAGATGACTGGGACTGACAATGATTGATGACTTGTACTTGCATTAGTGGTGACATAGTTGCCACTATGTCTGTTCTTTATCATCATTCACTCATGGTGCTTCCACCTTGCAAAGGGTCTTCATTCTTGGAGTCTTCATGGTAATTTGATCATAAATTTTTAGGTGTGTCCTTGGTTCTTCTCATGCTTCCTTTGTTTATCCTCTTTTCCCAATCTTCCTTGTGTGTGCTTTCCATGAGGTCCTTAGAATACATGTTTCTGCAATCACTCATGATGAGCATATATCAATATAAAAATCTCTAACTCTACCCTAGTTTATGCATATTTTACTCTTCATGCATTTTCAGTGCGCCTAAAATAGTCAAGGTAGCTACAAGGTGCAAGGGTGCACTCTGAAAGGTTGAAGGATAGAGGAGGAGGAGCTTCAAGTGTTTGGGATGCGCTCATGCACCCTAAAAACCAAGGCAATCAAGGGAGGGTGTATGTCACAAGTCTGAAGGACGAAGGGAAAATATTTGGGCTTCCCAAGTGCGTTATGCGCTCAAGGGAGAGAGAGGGGGGGCATAGGGCACACTGCCAAAGGCTGAAGGTTGAAACTTCATGCCTTTCGGGTGCACTCATGTGCTCAAGAGGGCTTAAGGAGGGCATTGGGCAGACTCTTGAAGGATTAAGGTTGGGGCTTTGTGCCTTCAGGGTGGGACAATGCACTTAAACAGTTCAAGAGGGCACATGGAGAATAGGAGAAGGTTGAAGGGTTGAGCTTCAAGATGCGCTAGTGTGGTCAAGGAGGGTGCACTTCTTCAAGTCGAAGGATTACGCTCTAGGAAGACTTAGTCATTCTTGGAGGGCACAATTTGGAACAACAAAGGGGATTCATGTTTTAAGAGTGCACCCAGCTCTCAGGGAGGGCATAGGGTGCATTTTTGAACAACAAAGGGTCTCCCATTAAGGCTTCAGAGTGTGCTCATGCGCTCTTGGCCTTAATGGGCTCACTTTTTAATCAAAATTTGTCTAAGTGGGGATGATTGGTTAAGGAATGGACAAGATGAGTTCTAGACATAAAACCAAGTGCTACACATACTGACTCATCGAGAAAACTTAGACAAACGTAACCAATAATGAATAAACATCAAAACACCACTTTACACACATTCCCCAAATATAAACAGTGAAGTGTGTACGACTACGACCTAGTTGTGTCGTTTTACAACAAGGAAGGTGTTGTGACCATGAAATGCATATAAGGATATTCAAATCAATGTGACAACACTTAAGAACACTCAAAACATATGAATTGACACAAAATGACACTTGCTGGCCAAAGCGACACTTAATACGACATTGAGGTAGGCTCCAAAATTCAAATGTAGTGAAATTTTGGAGGGTGTTCTAGCAGTGACAACACTTGGCGACACATTATGCGGACTTCAACTTCTTTGTCCAGGAATGGGTTTCAACTAAGGGTTAGACCTTCAAGAAGTACTGATTGCCCCAACTTCCCCTTTTTGAAAAGTCTTTACACTTAGCATCTTATTTTTCTCTACTTGATTGAACACACATAAAGATACATCGTACCACAAATGTTTTGATCCGAGAAGGGCAATGTGCATGACGAGTTTATGATATTCAGAGTATGAGTTTTCATCTCTCGTGTTTCTCCACTGCCAACAGCCCTGGACAATACCTTGACAAACTCACTTAAGAGGCACAACCATTTCTTCGCTTCCAACGAGCATGGACAATACCCAACGAAGTCACTTGCTTCACCTCCCTACTTAGTAAGCCTTTCTCTTATTTCACCCTTTATTTATTAATTTACTATAACTGTGCATTTTCACTTATTTCTTTTCTGAGGGAAAAAGAGGGATCCCGACTTATTGAGAGCAGAGGAGGTTTCCCCTTTAGAGAATTATTTTTAAGACCTCCGATTTAGGTTTGCTCACTTTAGATTTTTCCCTTATCCATTCTCTACTAGATTGGACAAGGGTTAACATACAAGTAGACATATACCAAGTGGAGTGCTTCAAACACTAGCGTAATAAATGGGTCTAATAAGTTCTCCCAAATTTCTCTTATTGGACGAATCATATTTTCCATCTGGGCTTAACTCAACCTATGGATTTTTCCCAAACAAATAAGGAGAATAAACATATAGCCAAGCATTGAAGTTGTCACATTCCTCTTTTATTGCACTACAAAGTCCATGGGCCATGCACTTTCATACACAGGTCTTATTTATGTGTAGTGACTGACACAACAAAACATAAAGAGACATAACACTTAGAACTAACAACATAAAACAAAGAAACAAATAAAAGATGTAAAACAATATGTACAGGAACTGCAACCTATTGCTGCTACTGAAAATAATGCTTTATATCTAGGTCATTCATAGGTAGGGGGTCAAGCTTCCCATCCAAATATTTGAGCTTGAAATCGTTGTGGCCGACTTTCTCTTCAACTATGAGTGATCCAATCCACAACGGCTGAAACTTGGTATGCTTACCCTTGTCCTCATGGGGTTTGTCTCATCTAAGAACTAGGTCGCCCACATCAATGCTCTTCACCCATGCGTATTTTCTATCAAACCAACGCTTTATATCATTTTGATGAATGGAAAATTGGTCCTTGGCTTTGAGCCTCTCTTCCTCGAGTTTTAGTAAAGTGTCTATCATGTTCTGAACAAGTAGGCAAGGTTTACCTTTTGATTCCTAAGAGAGTTGCAAGATTGGGAGGTATGTGTCTGGAGGTAGGATAACATATTTACCATACACTAGAAAGTATGGTGAGGTTCTCAAAAAAGGCTTATGGGTAACACGGTCAGCCCAAATGGCATAAGTCAAAGTAGTATACTAGTTCTTCTTTTCAGAGAAAAAGGTCTTCTTAATGATGTGAATAAGATTTTTATTTGTGGGTTCAGCTAGAGCATTTCCCTGGGGATAATACTTAGATGCATGCTTGAGAAAAATCATGTTTTCCAATGCAAACTCATAAATTTTTAATGATGAGAAGTAGGTTGCATTGTCAAATACAAGTCACATGTAGGAATGCCAAACCTAGTGATGATGTTATGCTATATAAAATGAATGACTTCCTAGTCATTTACTTGTCTAGGTCGAATTGCTTCCGACCACCGGTGAAATAATATGTAGTTGTGAGGATATATCAATGTTGCTTTGACGAGTGTGGAAGAATCTCTCTAATAACATCAAGGCCCCACTATTAGAATGGTTCTTCGACTGCAACTGGGAGCAGTGGGGCAGATAGCCTTTGATCACAACCGATGCATTTCTGACAAGCTTGGAACTTGTGGACATAGGAGTGAGCGCACTTAAAAAGAGTGGGCCAATAATAATCATCCCTCATGACTTTGTGTATTGTGGTGTCGCCTGCGTAGTGGCCACCTGCCAATCTATCATGTAGATCCTTCACAACCTTCTTTGTATCTTGCGCTCAAGGCACCTTAACATAACTCCATTATGGTGCTTCCAAAAAAGAACTCCATGGACCAGTTGGCATGATAGAGCCTTTAAGCAGATTTCCCTTTTCTGTTTACTTGATAAGTGCGAGGGAATGGTGACATGTTCCAAAAATTTATGTAACTCTCCATAACAGGCATTGTGGTCGTGGATTGAGGAATGTGATCAATATTGTACATTTCAATTTCCTGCTCCCATCCTAATAGATCTTGTTCAAGGGCATCCTTTGCTTTAGCAGTTAGTTTTTATAAGTCGTGACCCTTTATAGTATGAACTGGTTTGAACTCCATATCATATTCTTTAAGATAGGTCACCCAATTAGCCCTCTTCTCACTCAGATTTTGTTGCACAAGTAGTGTTCTTACTGTTTGGTGAGGTACCAATACAATAATATGAGATTTCAATAAGTATGTCCTAAAATACTTCATTTTCTTATATACTACATACGCTTGTTTATCAATGGCAGGGTAATTTAATTTTGGTCCCTGTAGACTAGCAGTCATAAAAGAGACAAGTCGCTCATTTACTTCATTATCCTTCTGATTTAATAAAGCGACAATCGATAAAACTAAAGCAAATGTATAGAGCAGGAAATCCTTACCATAATATGGACTAAAAAGTGTGGGTGCATCGACAATAGCCTATTTAATCTGAGAAAAATCGTATGTCTCCCATTTTTCCCACTTATATACTTCATATTTCTTAACAATCTCCTGTATGGGTTTAACTATTTGTGCATAATCAGAGATGAATTTTCTAAGGAAATTGATTTTCCCTAAGAAAGACTACATGGCTTTCTTATTTACAGGGAATGAGATCTATGTGATAGCCTTGAATATCTCAGAGTCAATCTTGATACCACTCTTTGCTATGATGTGCCTTAGTAGGATCCCTTCGGACACACCAAAGACGCTCTTCCTTGGATTCAAAGAAATTTCATACTTCTGACACTGCTGAAATATCTCCTTTAGATGACATACATGATCTGACCTTTACTTGGAAAATATGGTGACATCATCTAAGTAGAAAAACGCTCTGACCTATAAGGCCTAGAAAAGTGATGTCCATTTCTCTTTGAAAGAATATCATTAGACCAAATTATATTCTTTTGAAAGCAAGCAAATTTTCGCATTTAGTTTGGAATGTAGTTTTCAATATATCGGGTTTTGCTACGAACACTTGGTTATAGCCTGAAAATTCGTCTAGTAGCAAAAACATTTCAGATTTAGATATTATCTGGAGTATTTGCTCCATGGATGGCACTGGATGGTTGCCTTTATCAAAATATCTGTTAATATTTCAGAAATCAACACATAGATGTATTTCACCACACTTCTTTGTTATTGGGACCAAGTTGGAAACCCACATGGAATGTATGA
Organism: Pinus taeda; assembly: GCA_000404065.3. Classification (NCBI taxonomy): domain Eukaryota; kingdom Viridiplantae; phylum Streptophyta; class Pinopsida; order Pinales; family Pinaceae; genus Pinus; species Pinus taeda. The sequence goes on along the minus strand of APFE030173565.1, from coordinate 259,248 downwards.
CTTTGAAAATGATCCGAGCATCCAACAACTTTCTCAATTCCTTTTGAACAAGGGGCTCCAATTTCGAATGAAATTTTTGTAGCTTCTATTGGAAAGGTTGCACCCCTTGTTTTATAGGAATTGAGTGTTGGATGATGCGGGTATTATGAGTCTTTAAATCATTGTATGTCCAAGAGAACACATCTTAATATTGCTTGAATAGATGAATAAATTGTTGTCGCACCCACGGGGAACAATAGATATCAATATTGACATACTTCGGATCTTGTGGGGTTCCCAAATTGACTTGTTCAAATGCAAACTTTGAACTTTGAGTCTTTGTGTTTGTTGGACTTCTAAACCGGTTTTGCAAGTCATATAACTTGTCTAGGGACACCACACCTTTTGGCATAGTGTTTCCTTTCAGTGCTTGAGATGCTTCTTGTAGGGCTTGCTCGTGCTCATCCTCATCTATGGTGGCATCTTTAAATACATTAGCATTCACCATAAATTGTAGTATCTATTGGTCACCATTGAAAATGCGTAGGTTATTGACATTGTTGGGCAAAGATGGTTTATATAAAATTTCAATAGAAAAACCATTTTTTAGTGGAAACATCCTAGCAACATCATTTACTAACGTATATGTTGTTGCATTTCTAACTCTTGGAACAAAAACAATATTGAAAGATTTAAAATAATTTATCAAATGCCATACCTCTTGTTAGTAGTTTTTGAGATGAGGTGAAAAACAATGTATAGTATCTCTTTCTTAACGAGTGACTACCTCTAAGTCATTGATTACCTTCAGAAACTCTACCTTTAAGTATATAACTTTCTTCAATCCAAGTACGAGTTCTTTGTATTTTGTAGTGTTATTAGTGCACTCGAACTCCAGATGAAATGAAAGTACATGTCTCTTGTCTTGTAGGACTTTAAGGACACAATCGGCTCCGGAATCGCCCTACATCTTAGAATCATCAAGGTAAAGAGTCCAAACTTTACAATCTACTAAGTTATTTCTTATACAATTGCTATTATTATTACCAATAATATTATGTACATTTATATTACATAAATCATTTGCACCAACCAGAGAACAAGGAAGGATATCCAACTATGTATCTCGTGGAATCAGTGATGGTTTTGTAAGATAATACCCAAGGTCAGTTTCCAAAACGAAATTACAGAAAATTAGATCCACAAAAGGGACTGGCTCATTTTTCCATTTGAAGGATGTAACAATGTATTTCATGTAAGGTTTTATTTCCACCCAGATCTGATTGTTCTTTCCCCTGTATGGAAGCCACAAATGTGACCAGTTGATTCATTAGGGGATTTTTGAGGTATAAAATGGGCCTCCTAAGGAAACTATAAAATAATAGTGGAAATAATAAAATAATATTAGATGACGTCTTCAAATTTTAGAGGGAAAAAATAAAAAACTATTTATTCAACTCATATTTTCAAATTATGTCCCTATGGGTTTACTCAAGTTTTGAGCGGAAACACTCGTTGGGTGCATAATTTGATTCCTCATCCAAGGAGTACCCATGTTGCATACTTTCAATGGACCCTGTTACACGAAAAATGAGAAATACATGAAAAACCAAATTGCAATCACGTTTTTTCATGTATTTCTCATTTTTCATGTAGCAGGGTCCATCGAATATATGGAACATGGGTACTCTTTGGATGAGGAATTAAATTTTTCATCCAAGGAGTACTCCTACTCAAAATTTGAGTAAAACCTTAGGGAGATAAGTTGAAAATACCGGTTGAAAAAGTAGTTTTATTATTTTATTATTATTTAATTTTTTACTTTTTTACTCCAAAAATGGTGAATCATCCCCCATGGTTGACATCATCATCTTCAATCCTATTGGTTCTTATAAAGTTTCTTTTGGTTGTACATGTTTATTAGGAGGTCCATTTTAGACCTCAAAATTCCCCTAATGGCAAAATACCCTTGTGATTTGCTTGACCAGCCTCTACTAAGGATTAAACCATATGCTTCTAGTTTTCCACAATTATGATATTTATTCATTGGTGAAGTCGATCGTCTTTAGATAATCTGATAAGCATATTCCTAAGTTCATCAATAGCCTAGATAATAGATCTGTCCAGCTGAATAATTTGTTCATCGATTTTGTCCCATTTTGCATGTATTTTCTTTGCAACGGATAATGGCATTATACATATGGATGCACCAGAATCAACTAAACAATTGTGAACATTGTAATTGAAAATTTCAAAATCCAATAAAAAGGAGGGCAAAGAGTATTAGCTTCTAATGTTTTCCCATTAATACCAACTCCAGGGGACCAGAAGACTTACCAAATAACTTTTGGGGAGAAGAAGCATTATTACCCGTTGAGGCCTGATCAAGGGCTTGGACAAGCATTTCTCACTGGTTTGATATTCTTGTGAGGTCAAAGATTGAAATATGTGCACGTTCTTTCTTCATATCCTCAACTATGTTGTAGTCAAGTGCAGTAAACATTACTAAAGTGTCTGGAGTTGTGACTTTTCCTAACACTTCTGGTGTGATGGTCTTGCTTTTAGTGTTGGAGAAAGTGTTATTTGTTGTGGTGGCATATCCAAACTTGTTTGGATCTTGGCTGATGGGCGGAGTTAGTTTTCTTAACATATGTTTTGTCAATGTTTGTCTCGTCATCTCTTTTTCAGGAACAAGCCCTTGACTTATTAATTTATATCGATTGTTTTGCTTCTGAGTTGGGGCCTCATTCAGTGGTGGTTCCTCAGTGTTTTTCTTCTCAACGTTAAACACACAATTGAAAGTATTAACTTCATTTACGACACTTGTAGTCTCTTAATCCACCTCAGATTCTTCCTTTTCTTTTATTTGTTCAGTTTGCTCATATGAAAGAACTACGTCAATAATATGTGCAACAAGAGCGTTCATGTTGTGATTCCACTAAGGGCATATCTTTTTTAAATGTTATTCTTCATGAAAATAACAATATTGGTCCATGCCCATACTCTCAACGTTCAAGCTATGTGCAGACTTAGCCGAATGATTATTCTTGGTGTTTTTGTTGAACTTCTTAAGGAAAACTTTTGGGGCTTGCTATTGACAGTGGTCTCGCTTGTCCTTTGCTTTAGTTCTGCCAATTCATTGGATAAATTATTTATAGTGCGTGTAAAGATTTCTAGATCAATAGCTTCTTTATCTTTAGCCTTGTTTGAAGAGGCCTAAGACCTTTCGCCTATATCCTTGGAGTCTTTGGATGACTCATCATCAACGATGACACTGATTGCACTCATCCTTATCAGTAATATATTAGAGGACAGGGGTTAAATAATATCTTTCTGTTTTCTAAATATTTGGTAGAAAAATGTGGTTGGAGGCTAGTGACTTCTTAAAGACTATGGAAAATGATCATTTTTCATAAATAGATTGCATCGATCCAACTACAAGAGTGGATAAGGAGGGAGGAAAATCTTAGGACTAATATTTCGGTCATATGGAGGATTCTCCTCCTTTGATCCTATTGGCACATGTTTAGTGTGGAGAGTAGTAATAGTAGCAAGGTGAGAATAGGAGTGGACCCTTAGGTAGGAAGCAGTGGGATGCATCTATTACCACAACCACTCATCGACCTCCTAAGAGATAGAGGCATTTCAAAGCTCTCCCATTTGGAAAATATGACTAGTTTTACTATTTGGAGCTAGGGATGGAAGTATGTGGTCGATCCAAGTATAGATAACGAGTTTAGCGAATTTTGGTTAGACTACTTGGAAACGCTTAGATATCGGGCCACATCTCGAAGAGGACCACAAGCCACAAGAGAGTCGACATCTAGGATTTTCTCAAAACCAGTTCCCTTGCACAATCTATCGAACTTCTTTCCCAAGAAAGATAAGGGACAATCCTTTAAACACATGTTCAACCTGGTGGGAGCGTCTACAATGGAAAGGCACTCCTTTATAGTCCAATATTTGCTTGTAGGAGAGGCCATTGTAATGTAGCTTGATTGATGACATGAGGCCTTAACGTGTGTCCAGATTAACCATAACGCGAGCAATAGACATCGTACCAGTTTATTTGTACAAGTTATTTGCTTCAATGAAGTCCCCCAACCAGTTTCCAATCAGGTGGAAAATATCTTGCGACCAAAACTACATTAGAAGTCCCAGGAAATGAATCCAAATTGACCTTCCACCTAATTTCTCTCTGTTGGTATCAAAAAATGGACTCCATCTTTTAAGGAGCATGGAATCAAAATCGATACACCATTGTTTGCTCAGAGTCCAGGAACAATCGTCCTTTGAGGAAAAACAGAAGGCAAACCATCCTCCCACCAAAATGTTGACTTTGGGTAACGCGGATATATATTTTCCTTGAGACTCCTTTAGCCAATCGACGAGCCTTTCCTTTAAAAAATCACAACCTTGGACCCCCCCACCAAAACACTTTTAGTGGTGGCCATAACTTCACCAAATTGGACTTCTTTGCTCACAATTAGGTTATCTTCTTCCAATCTTCCTTTTGTGCATTTTAATTTTTTGTGCTTCTTATCTGGTTTTATTGTTAGCTCAGGAAAAAAATTGGTCTACTGCGCTTTGGGAGGCTCTGGAGGAGCTGCTCCATCCTTTTGAACGGAATCATTGGGAATTCATTCCCTTAGAGATGATGAAGGATGGATTTGAGATTTTGACGTCGGGAACTGAGGAAACTGTAATGCATTGTTATTCACAAGGCAATTCAACAATGAAAGGCCTATAAGTTCAAATAAGGTTTACAATTTATATGGAAAATTGGATCTATAATGTAGCTCATATGCTATGGAGCTATTATCTAGCTCAACAATTATTTCTAAATTGTAACTCTCATGACTCAAATTCTCTATATATATGTACCCTCCAAAGTTTACATTTTCTATACTTACCACGCCAAATTTGAGAATATAATTTGAACATCCTCGGAAAACCATAAAAACGAGGGTGCAAATAATATACACTAATTGAATTAAGTCGAGTGCATGGATTTCTACAGGATTCGACAAAGAGGTACTTTGAAGAGCAACAGTGTCAGAGGCACCTATGTTCTCTTTCCAAATATCTACATTTATAGTTCATTTATGTGAACAAATAGATGCCTCAACCCTCTCAAGTAAAGAATTCAAAGGTGTAAGGACCCAGCTAAAACTATATAT
>APFE030173565.1:203302-223377 GCA_000404065.3 Pinus taeda | reverse complement strand
CAAAGAGGGCGCACTTCTTCGAGTTGAAGGAGTGAACTCTAGGAAGACTTAGTCATTCTTAGAGGGAACAATTTGAAATAAGGAAGGGGATTCATGCTTTCAGAGTGCACCTAACTCTCAGGGAGGGCGCATGGTGCACTTTTGAACAACGAAGAGTCTCCCATGAAGGCTTCAAAGTGCGCTCATGCACTCTTGGCCTTAATGGGCTCACTTTTCAACCAAAAAATGTCTAAGTGGGGATGATTGGTCAAGGAATGGACAATATGAGTTTTGGACATAAAACCGAGTGCTACACATACTAACTCATCAAGAAAACTTAGGAAAATGTAACCAATAATGAATAAACATCAAAATTCCCCTTTATGCACATTCCCCAAATATAAATAGTGAAGTGTGTGCGACTACGATCCAAAAGTGTTGTTTTACAACAAGAAAGGTGTTGTGACCATTAAATGAATATAAGGATATTCAAATCAATTCTATGACACTTAATAACACTCAAAACATATGAATTGACACAAAACAAGACTTGATGACCAAAGTGACATTCGATACAACAATGAGGTAGGCTCCAAAATTCAAATGTAGTAAAATTTTCGAGGGTGTTGTAGCAGCAAAAACACTTGGCAAGACATTAGGTGGACTTCAACTTCTCTATCTAGGAATGAATTTCAAGTAGGGTTTAGACCTTCAGGAAGTATTAATTTCCCCAAGTTCCCCTTTTCAACTCATATTTACACATAACATCTTACTTTTCTCTACTTGATTGAACACACATAAAGATACACTATACCACAAACGTTTCGATCCGGGAAGCGTGATGTGTGCGATGATTTTATGATATTCAGAGTATGAGTTTTCATCTTTGGTGTTGCTCCATTTCCAGCAGGATTGGACAATACCCTGAATGAGTCACTTAAGAGGCACAAACGTTGCTTCATTGCCAGCAAGCCTAGACAGTACCCCGATGAAGTCGCTTGCTTCACATGCTTGCATAGTAATCCTTTCTCTTCCTTCACCATTTATTTATTTATATACTAGAACTATGCATTGGAAATGATTTCTTTTTTCATGGGCAGAAGAGGGATCTCAACTTATTGAGAGTAGAGGAGGTTTCCCCTTCATAGAAGAATTTTAATACCTCTGATTTAGGTTTTCTCGCTTTAGATTTTCTCCTTATCCCTTCTCTACTAGATTTGACATGTTAACATGCAAGTAGACATATACCAAGTGGAGTTGTTCAAACACTAGCATAAGAACAATTCTAATCAGTTCTCCCAAGGTTCTCCTATTAGACGAATTGTATTTTCCATCTGGCCTTCTCTCAACCTATGTATTTTTCCAAACAAAGAAGGAGAATAAACAAATATCCAAGCATTGAAGTTGTCACATTCCTCTTTTATTACACTACAAAGTCCTTGGGCCATGCACTTTCACACACATGTATTATTTATGTACAGTGATCCACACAATAGAACATAAAAAGTCATGACACTTAGAACTGACAACGCAAAACAAAAAAACAAAGAAAAGGCGTAAAACAATATGTATAGGAACTGCAGCTTATAGCTGCCATTGAAAATAATGATTTAGATCTCGGTCATGCATGGGTATGGGGTCAAGCCTCTCATCCAAATATTTGAGCTTGAAAGCATTGTGGCCGTATTTCTCTTCAACTGTGAATGGTCCAATCTACAATGGTTGAAACTTTGTATGTTTACCTTTGTCTTCATGGGGTTTATCCCATCTTAGAACTAGGTCACCCACATCAAAGCTCTTTGCCCTTGAATATTTTCTAACAAACCAACACTTTATATGGTTTTGATGAACGAAAAATCATTCCTTGGCTTTGAGCCGCTCTTCCTCGAGTTTTATTAAAGTGTCTATCATGTTCTGAACTAGTAGCAAAGGTTTACCTTATGAATCCTGAGAGAGTTACAAGGTTGGGAGGTACAAGTTCAGAGGCAGGATAGCCTCTTTGCCATACACTAGAAAGTATGGCGAGGTTCTTAGAGAAGGCTTAGGGGTAACATGCTCGTCCCAGAGGGAATTAGTCAAAGAAGTATGCCAACTCTTCTTTTCAAAGAAAATGGTCTTCTTAATTATGCGAATAAGATTTTTATTTGTGGATTAAACTAAACCATTTCCCTGGGGATAATAATTAGATGCATGCTTGAGAACAATCTCGTTTTCCAATGAAAACTCATAAAGTTTTAATGATGAGAAGTAGGTTGCATTATCAAAGACAAGTGATGTATGAACAACAAACCTAGAGATGATGTTCTTCTATATAAAATGAATGATTTCCTGGTCATTTACTTGTCTGAGTGGAATTGCTTCTGACCATTGGGTGAAATAATATCTAGATGTGAGGATATACAAGTTCTTCTTTGACGAGTGTGGAAAAATCTCTCTAATAACATCAAGGCCCCTCTATTGGAATGGTTCTTCAACTGCTACTGGGAGCAGTGGGGCCATTGACCTTTGATCACAATCAACACATTTATGACAAGCTTGGAACTTGAAAACATAGGCATGAGCATCCTTACAAAAGAGTGGGCCAATAATAACCAACCCTCATGACTTTGTACGACACTACCAATCCATCATGTAGACCCTTCAAAACCTTCTTCGTATCTTGTAGCTCAAGGCACCTTTACATAACTCCATTATGGTGCTTCCGGAAAAGCACTCCATGGACCAGTTGGTATGATAGAGCCTTTAAGTGGATTGCCCTTTTTTGTTTACTCGATAAGTGCAACGGAAAGGTGCCATGTTCCAAAAAATTTTATAACTTTGCATACCAAGACGCTGTGGACGTGGACTGAGGAATACGATCAATATTGTACATATCAATTTCTTGCTCCCATCCTGATAGATCTTCTTTGGGGGCATCCTTTACTTCAGCAGCTAGTCTGCATTAGCTATGACCATTTATAGTATGAACTAGTTTGAACTCCAGTTCACATTCTTGAACATAGGTCACCCAATTAGCCCTCTTCTCACCCAAATCTTGTTGCAGAAGTAGCGTACTTACTACTAGGTGTGATATGAATACAGTAGTGTGAGCTTTCAATAAGTAGGGCCTAAAATACTTCACTACCCTATATACCACATATACTTGTTTATCAATGGCAAGGTAACTTAATTTTTGTCCCTGTAGACTAGAACTCATAAAAGAGATAGGTCGCTCATTTACTTCATTGTCCTTATGAGTGAATAAAGCAACAATCCATAAATCCAAAGAAAATGTATAGAGCAGGAAATTCTTACCGTAATTTGGACTGAAAAGTGCAAGTGCATTGACAATAGTTTGTTTAATCTGAGCAAAAGTGTTTTCTCCCTTTTGTCCCACTTATATACTGCATCTTTCTTAACCATCTCCTATATGGGTTTAACTATATGTGCATAATCAAAGGTGAATTTTATGAGGAAATTGATTTTCCCTAAGAAAGACTGCATGGCTTTCTTATTTACCACAAAGGAGATCTGTGTGATATCCTTGACACTCTCGAGGTCAATATTGATACCACTCTTTGCTATGATATTCCCTAGTAGGATCCCTTCGGACACACCAAAGATGCTCTTCTTGGGATTCAAAGAAATTCCATACTTCTGACACCAATCAAATATCTACATTAGATGATGTACATGATCTAACCTTTTCTTGGAAAATACAGTGACATCATCTAAGTAGACAACAATGCTCTGCCCTATAAGGCCTCGAAAGGTGATGTCCATTTCTCTTTGAAAGGTTGCACTAGTGTTGATTAGCCCAAACAACATTATTTTGAAAGAAAACATTGCCCATTTAGTCTGGAATGTAGTTTTAAATCTTTCGGGTTCCGCTATGAGCACTTGGTTATAGCCTGAAAATATGTCTAGTAATGAAAACATTTCAGACCTAGATACTATATGGAGTATATGCTCCATGGATGAACCTAGATAGTTGTCTTTTTTAGAACCCCGATTAAGATTTCAGAAATCAACACATAGGTGTATTTCACTAGACTTCTTTCTTACTGGGACCATGTTGGAAACCCACGTGGAATGTCTGACGTTGAAATTGATCTAGGCATCCAACAACTTTCTCAATTCCTTCTAAATATGGGGCTCCGATGTCAGCTGAACTTTTCGTGGCTTATCCTGGAACATTTTCACCCCTTCTTTTATAGGAATCATGTGTTGGATGATGTAGGTATCATAAGTCTTTAAATGATTTTATGTACAAACAAACACATCCCAATATTGCTTGAATTTACGAATAAATGCTTGTCACTCCTGCGGAGAACAACAGATACCTAAATTTACGTACTTCAGATCTTGTGGGGTTCCCAAATTGACATTTTCAGATGCAAACTTTCAACTCTGAGTCTTTGTGTTTGTTAGCCCTCTAAACTGGTTCTGCAGTCATATAACTTCTCCAAGGACACCACACCTTTTGGCATAGTGTTTCCTTTCGATGCTTGAGATGCTTCATGTAGGGATTTCTCATTCTCATTCTCCTCTATGATGACATCTTTAAATACATCAACATTCACCATAAAGTGTAGTATTTTCTTGTCATAATTAAAAATGCTTAAGTTAGTGACATTGTAAGGCAAAGATGTTTTATATAAAATTTCAATAGAAAAACCATTTTTTAGTGGCGACATCCTAGAAGTAGCATTACCTAACATATTTTCTACTGCATTTCTAACTCTTGGAACATAAACAATATCAAAAGCTTTAAAATGATTTATCAAATGTCATACCTCCTGCTAGTAATTTTTGAGATGAGGTGAAACATTGTATAGTATCTCATACCTGACAAGTAACTACCTCTAAGTCATCAATTACCTTCATAAACTATACCTTCAAGTCCATAGCTTTCTTCAATACAAGTATGAGTGCTTTTCATTTTGCAGTTTTATTAGTGCACTTGAACTCCAGATGGCATGAAAGTACATGTTCCCTTTTTTGTGGGTTTGTAAGGACACAAACATCTCTGGAACTATCCTACGTCATAGAACCATCAAAGTAAAGAGTCCAAACTTTACAAGCTACTAAGTTATTTCCCGTACAATTGCTACTATTATTACCAATAATACTATGTAGATCTATATTACATAAATCATTTGCACCAATCAGAGAACAAGGAAAGATCTCTACTTGTGTATCTAGTGTAATTGGTGATGGTTGTGTGAGATAACAGCCAAGGTTAGTTTCCAAAAGGCAATTACCGAAAATTAGATTGATGAAAGCGACTAACTCATTTTTCCCTTTGAAGTATGTAATAGTGTATTTCATGTAAGGTTCTGTTTCCACCTGGATCTAATTTTTCTTGCCCTTGTATGGAAGCCACAAATGTGACCAGTCGGTTGCAAAATAGCATTGTAATTTTCTTAACCAGCCTCTACTAAGGATTAAGCCATATGCTTCTAGTATGTACACAATTATGATATTTATGTATTGGTGAAATCGATTGTCTTTAGATAATATGATAAGCACATTTCTAAGTTCACCAATAGCTTGGACCGTAGATCTGTCTAGCTGAATAATATGTGCATCAGTTTTGTTCCATTTGGCATTTATTTTGCTTGCAACAGATAATGGCATTACATTTACGGATGCACCATAATCAACTAAACAATTGTGAACATTCTAATTGAAAATTTCAAAAGCCAATAGAAACGGAGGGAAAAGAGTATTAGCTTCTAATGTTGTCGCATTAATGACCGATTCTAGGGGACCAGAAGACTTACCAAATAACTTTTGGGGAGAAGAATCATTATTATTTGTTGAGGCCCAATAAAGGGCTTGGACAAGAAGTTCCCTCTGACTTGCTATTCTTGTGAGGTCAAAGATCGAAATATTTGGACATGATTTCTTCATATCCTTGACTATGTTGTAGTCAAGTGCAGTGCAAATTGCTAGAGAGTCTAGAGGAGTGACTTTTCCTGGCAATTTTGATGTGATGGTCTTGCTTTTGGTGTTGGCAGAAGTGTTCTTTGCTGTGGTAGCATCTTTAGACTTGTTTAGAGCTTGGATGACAAGTGGAGTTAGTTTTCTTAACAGATGTTCTTTCAACTTTTTCCTTGTCATCTCTTGTTCAAGAACAAGCCTTTGAATTCTTAATTTATGTCGGTTGTTTTGCATCTGAGTCGGGGCCTCATTCGATGGTGGTTCTTCGATGTTTTTCTTCTCAGCATTGAACACACAACCGAAAGTATTAAATGCATGTATGACACTTGCAATCTCTTCAGCCACCTCAATTTTTTTTTTGTTCTAATTTTTCAATCTACTCATCTGAAGAAAAAAAAAAAAAAAAAAAAAAAAAAAAAAAAAAAAAAAAAAAAAAAAAAAAAAAAAAAAAAAAAAAAAAAAAAAAAAAAAAAAACAAAAAAAAACAAAAAAACAAAAAAAACAAAAAAACAAAAAAAAACAAAAACAAAAAAAAACAAAAAAAACAAAAACAAAAAAAAAAACTGAGTCAATAATATGTGCAGCCAAAGCATTCATGTTATGATTCCACTATGGGCACGTCTTTTCTGAATGATATTCTTGGTGAAAATAACAATATTGATCAATGCCCATACTCTCGACATTCAACACGACATTCAAATTTTGTGCAAACTTAACTCGTTGATTATTGTTGTTGATATTGTTATTGAACTTGTTAATGAAGTTAAACTTTGGGGGCTTTCTTCTAATAGTGGTATCACTTGAACTTTTCTTTGGTTCTGCCAATCCATTCGATAGATTCTTGATAGTGCAAGTCAAGCTTTCTAGATTAGTAGCTTCTTTATCTTTAGCCTTGTTTGAAGAGGTTTGAGACCTTTTACCTGTATCCTTGAAGTCTTTGGATGAATCATCATAACTGATGACTCCAACTACACACAATTCCTTCTCAACAATAAAGGCTTCTTCGAAATTCTAAGCCAAAGTTTCTTTCGTTGTTCTCTTTATAATTTGTAAAATGTTGACTGGCAAGGCATAAGTATAGTAATCAATTGTGATGGAGGCATGAGGTGTTGTATCTGGGAGGAATTGGCTCAATATCTGATTAAACCTATGATTAAAGTCCTTCACCTTTCCTTTTTCCCCGATCTTCATATTCCCTAACTCTTTTAATAACATGGCTACGGTTTTGTCATCTGAAAACTTTTCAAGGAACAACTTTTTAAACCCCCTCCAATTTTGAATTGAATTCGCAGGAAGAATATGGTACCAAGAAACTGCTATACGATTTAAGGTACAAGGAAAGAATATACATGCATCATCGTCATAACGTACCTCGAGCGTCTGCATGTGTAGGTAGAAATTATCCAAATGGTATTTCGCTTTGAGTGCCTTGTTAGGGTCATATTTTGTTAACAACTTTTCCGAGTGTCCTGGAATCTTATGTAAAATACTTGAAATGGAAAGTGGACCCCAAGTCAACTAATCTAGAACTTGGTCTGTCATGTCTTCATATGTATCATCCTCCTCTTCTTCAGAATCTGAGGGATCTTCTTCCTCTTCTTCGTGTCCTCCTAACCTATGGAAAGTGTCGTCTGAAAGCCCAACGTTGTCCTCGTCATCCCTGTTAAAAGATGGAGGTTGATGTGGCTTTTCTATATTATCCGCAAATTACGCCAACTCTTTGAGGGTAACGAAGATCAAATATTCTACTGTAGAAACCACTATCTCAGTGGGAGTGGTTGGTTTCTTATTTAGAAAATGAGGAAGATTATGTGCTTCAGAAAATACGAGTTATGGGTCAAATTTCCCAAATGAGCTTGTAAGAAATCTCGCAACTATGTTTAGGATCGGGCTAAGAATATCCACCTACTTCAAGAATATGATTCGGAGAAGTGCTGGGAAAGTTGTTTCCTTGTCCAGAGGAAGTATGATGTGAGTGGGTGGAGTTATCAACTCTAGAAATCTGGCTACCCTCCTTCTAACACTAGAAATGTTGATAGTGTTGGACCTGCCAACATTCAAGGGGGTGTCCCTGATATGCGATCCCAACTAGACCTCACACCATTTGGGGCAGGAGCCCCATCCAGAATACGAAAGGAGAGAGGTAATAGTACCATCCTAATAAAGAAACACAAATATAGGAATGTTTTGTCTAGCATCTAGTACAATAGTCCACACAAATACAATGAACGTTATAACCATTGCAACACATTCACAATAGAATAAGCACTAAAAATAACCGAATTAGTTCAACTATCTTAGTATTGGTGAAATAAAACATGAACCATGAACAAACACATAATAGTCTTACAAACATCCATAATCCATGTATGAAAACATGTTGACCATCGAGGCTTCAAATATTATATAAAAGTCCCAAAATGCATGAATACAACGAACATCACTTGCTCCAATAATGGAGCATTGGTGCCACTACTTTCTCCCGAAAAGTACTAACTTATCTCTCTTATGCCTTATGGGAGAAGCCAACGTTAAAGTCCTTTTACATGAGAAATGAGGATCTATATGTGACTTGAGAAATGACCTTTCATATCCTCATGACTCTTGACTTTCTAACTTCTAGTGACGTTTGGACTTCTACAAACTTTGAAGTTCCAAAGAACTTTTGGAATTACATATGACTTTTGGTATTACGTGTCCTTTAGATTTTTGTGACTCTTGAGTTTACATATGACCCTTGGACTTCTACTTATTTGTCTTTTACAATCATTAAAATAATATATTTTGTCTTTCACATCATCATATGATGAAACTTGACAACGTCACTATCTGACATGACTGAATGACGACGACTGATGACATGGACTTGCTTTAGTGGTGACATGGCTTCCACTGTGTTTGTTCCTTATCATCATTTGCTCATGGTGCTTCCACCCTCCGAAGGGTCTTCAATCTTGAAGCCTTCATGGTACTTTTATCATCAAGATTCAAGTGCATTATTGGTTCTTCTCGTGCTTCCTTTGTTTATCCTCTTTGCTCAATTTTCCTTGTGTGTTCTTGTCATGAGGTCCCTGAAATACCTATTTCTGCAATCACTCATGACAAGCAACCATTAGTCTAAAAATATCTTACGGTGTGGATTTTACTCTTCATGTATTTTTGGTGTGCCTAAAAAGGTCAAGGGAGCTATAGGGAACACTTTGAAATGTTGAAGGATGGAGGAGGATGAACTTCGAGCCTTCGGGATGTGCTCACACACCCTAAAAAGCAAATATATAATGTATAATGTTCGGTTTCACCACAATTATAACATATGATCTAACCCCTTCCTCATCTAGCACCTCCTCTGCAACCCCGTCCTCGACCTTGAAATCCTCCGTGAACCATAGGTGAACCATTCTCTTCGTGTGTGCGACCTTCAACTTGCATCCTATATGTCGGGGTTCGATCTATCATCAAGTCATAGCTGCGACAATGGATCTCATCATGTCCTACTGATCGACACACCTTACAAAATAACTACTGCGATGACTACACATATTTTTGTAGCAAATAAAAGTGATCAGTTGGGTGTTGGCCAACAACTTAACAAATACTACGCCATACACTCAGTCTGCTACTTGGTCCAACACTAGGCTCTGGCTTCAAAGGATTGGGACCTTCGCTAGCCAAATAATTAGGGTAGATCGGACACTGGTCCTTATAGTGACCTTTTGTCTTACACTTTAGGCACCATACTTCTGAGTGCATCTCAGATCGAACATCTTTTCCTTTCTTCAGGTCTTGCAACTCCATATGAAAACTTGCCAACTGGGACCGTATCTATTGAAACCCTATGTGAGTTTCTTGTACCGACAAAGCTTCTAATTTCATTGTGACTTCTAATGCTTCTGCCTGCATCCTAATGTTTTGTTGCGATAGTGGTAATCTGAGGCGTGGAAATAACACAACTATATACCACATTTTGTACAATTCATTAGAGATATGGAAGTTGGTTTGTCCCATCAAACACTTTAACCTCTTATCTACATCCCAGATAGTTTCATTGACATCTTTCTTAATCTCTTTAATTTTTGTAATACATAACTTTGACTTAGGGTTCTTAAACTTCATGTTTAGTGTGTTCTTCGTCGCAGCCAGTGAAGCAGCTGGATTCGCCATACTATACTTGATATACCATGACAACACTTTGTCCTGCAACACTATGACAAGTTGTGCTTTCTTCATATCATTGCCATTGATCTGCTGCACTTTCCACACAACTTTAGTGACAAACCAAAGTTGATTAGGATCCTATGATCCCTAACCCTTAAAGATAGGCATCTTCATTGTGTTAGCCATGGTTAATAGTGGAGGTGAAGGTGGAGGTGTAGGTGTATGAGGTGGAGGTGAAGGTGGAGGTGGAGTGTATGGATGAGGAATCCCAGAAGTGCCTTGAGTTTCTGGCTATGTCGCACCTCTAGGTGTACTAGCGTTGGTTCGTTCTTCTTCGTTGTTTGATTCACCCAATAATGGACTGTACTCACCCTCTTTATATTTGTTCCGATTGGCTCTGAATCTTTTTCTGCTTCATGTAGATTTGGTTTGGCCTCTTTTAAACATCAATCTATAGGCATAACACCCTTTTCACATAACAACATTTTAATCCAGAGCTTCAAGAAATTCAGATACTTACCTCATGGACCTTCAAAAAATTTGCGCTTAGCTTTACTATAGGATATAGTTGTGTCAATTGTGATTTCAGTGATAAAGCCTTCGAGGATACTATCAACCCAGTAATCAAAAACTCTTGCGACCTTATATTCAGACTCCTTAAGTCGCTTAATCAGCTCAAGGGTCCACACAATAGGATCATCGTGTTTCCAAGTGAGTTCATTGTCCACTAGATTTGAAAGCCACTCAGGCAACTCATTAGAGAACGATGCGAAAAAGATCTCATGGTGTTCTGTATAGATATACCTCTATAACCACCTTTCTTTCGTCTGGCACAAATCTCTTTGTTCCTGAGCTGCGAAATCGTGCAACTACCGATCTATCCAATTTTGGATCTCTTTTCTAGTCGGATGCCACATCACACATCCCTGAGAGAGACCTCGGTCCTGGAAACAAAACCATTTGTTGGCTTTAGGGGCTTAGACCCAGGTTCAAAATTAGTTGTGCTAACCAACAAAACCCTATACCACCGGCCTTTTCGGCAATGATCTGCTCATGTAGACCGCAGTCTCACCCGAGGCAATATTGGGGGATGCTAGAACCAGGCTTCTGCATCCAGAGGGACTATGCAATGTGGCTATAAGGTTCTTAATAGTTTAGATCTTAATTTGACCTTCGCAAACTTTTAACCTTATTCTTACAATTGTAAAGCATTTTCTACTTTAACCGGTTAGAGAACTATGTGAAACTAGACTAACATGCATCATTCATCATATAAAACAATGTTTGAACCTTCACGATGCAATTGTAGAAGATATATATAAAATGAACCATAAACAGTTAAAAACACATAAATTATGTGAACATATAGAAATTACATAGATCTGTCTCAAAAATCTTCTTTATTAGTAAATTATTTTCAAATACAGCCTTCATGACCCTACGCACAAAGCTACAAGGGCCTACACACTCAGCTACAGACTTACCAAGGTCTACGTGCACACTACTGCAGGAGCCTTCCCCTTCACCTGATTATAGAAAGATTTTACAAGACAGACTCAAAAGTGTTTCCTCAATCCAATACATTATGTCTTAGATTTGCAAAATCATCCCTTTATATATGCTTGTAACCTTACAATACCATGGTCTGCAAACCATGGGTGGAGCTCAAAAATCCTCTAAGTAATCCCATCCCTTTACAAAAGAAGGGGCTTTGACCCGCCCTAAAGCCCCTTTAACTCTTAGAACACTGCGCTAATCGCGCTCCACTCCTCAAAATGCAGAGTCTTTACATACTTTGGGCAAAACTTAGACCTAGGGGACCCCTACCCAACACCAAATATTTTTTTTTTCAACTTGGATTAAAGAGAGATCCAACTTGGATGGATTTGAGATGTTGACCTCGGGGACTGAGGAAACCCTAATGCATTGTTATTCATAGGGTGAGTCAACAACAAAAGGCCTACAGAGCATAAGGGACCAACTTTCCCCTTAACGTGAATGAATTGTTATTCATAAGGTGAATCGGCAGTGAAATGCCTACAGATCATAAGGGACCAACTTCCCCCAATACTAACAAGGGAATTGGCAAAATACCAAGAGCTGAAGCTGAAGCTGAAAATTGAGAGGCGAGAAACGCCAAGAGCCAACCCTCGAATGCAACGAGACTTTCTCTAGAAAAAACCACATGGAATATTGAAACAAAAATTTCCCCTATAGAGAAAAAAGAAACCATAGTACCCACTTCCCCTAAACTTGCCAAAACCCCATCGTGAGCCCACAAGAAGATAATTGAAGAGCTTACTAGGATATCGACCACGCTAAACGAGAATGGGAGGTCTTCCTTGGAGGACGAGTATTGGGAAACCAACTTAACCGAAAGGGAGATTTGAAGTTGACTTGAATTTGTTAAACCTTTATATTCCATTAATAGACCCCCCGCTTGCTCAGACACCGAAACCAAAAATTCCTCTGAAGCTATGGTCGAAGAAGTCGCAAGGGAAGAAGTGGGAAGACCTTCGTTAGTAATCAATGCCAACTTGATAGAGGGAAGTTAGGAGAAAATTTCAGAACTAAAAGTGCCAGATGTCACCATGGGGAAAAATCTGCCTGCTGAGGTGGAAATCTCCAGATAAATACATCTTGAAAAGGGTTTGTAGAGAAGTCCAACTCATCCTCATATCTCACCATATTCGGAACTTACTGATAACCATAAACACAAAAACTAAAACAAAGGCTTTGAACGCCTTGAACCCCACAAAGATTCACTCATGACACTACCTATCACCCCCGCTGCATCCAAGCCTCTCACCATAAAAACCAAGAGACCCTCTTTGCGAAAAAACAACCAGACCGAAATGGCAAGAGCTTTTGGGAGGAAATATTTGTCGAAAAGTAGGTCGGATCGCTACACCACGTGTAAAGCATGTCAAAGCGGCCCTTCGAGATGTTCCAGGCTTAAGAATATGAAACTATGTGTCGCTAGAGCAATTAAGATGGAACCACAAAGCCATCCTAATTTTCTTTCCATTTGTTGGTGTTTTAATATTCCATAAGTTAAAGTTACAAATACAAGATCATAGCTTAAAATTTGAATTTCCCATAATACCCATATGGTGAGTAGATATTACTATCAGCTAAGATAGATCTAATCATGTTTAATTACCCCTTTTTCTGACAAAAAACAACACAAGATATGATAAGGTTGTAGCAGTTTGATACATCAAAATCTATACATCACTTTCTTTTAGTTCTTTTTATAATTAGTTCTCGTATTTTAAAAGGAAAAACCAATCTTTAAAAAGAAAGAGAAAAAACACGAGAGAAATCTTCAGCATAAATTTTCATATTGAACCTCTCAAAATGAAAGAAATCAATGGTAGAAATAAATTCCATGGAGTCACACTCCACCCCTCATCAAATATTGTAATCATGATGCCCACTTGGAATTACAAAGCCTTTTTGGAGAGGGTATCGACAATGGTGTTTAGCTCCCTATAAACTTGTGTAAAAGGAATCCACTCAAAAGAGCATAAAGCTTCCAATATGCCGAGAGGAAGACATCATAGATATATGTTCTCAACAACTACTTTTTTCTTAACCCATCAATAACCAATTTAAAATCTCCCTAAACCCTTAGCTTTTTAATATTTTTAATAAAACAATAAAAAGAAAGGTATAGTAAGTGGTATATATATATATAGACAATACAAAATTTATAATATTATATGAGATAAGAACATTACATTGTACACTTAGCATTCACATATATAAACAAAACTACAACAAAGAAATATAATAGCCATATACATAATCAAAATTATAACAAAGAAATAGAATGTAATCATAGAATAGTAATGTAGTAGTCCCTAAACAATTATTTTTTATGAATTTTGTCATGATATATTAAAATAATGAGTTATTTTTTCTTTACATTTAATACCAACTATGGTTATAAGGTTTTTTTTCAATTATATAGAAACCATTTATAAGTATTTTTTTAATTATATAAAAACTAGAATAATAACTTCATTAGTAAAGAAAAAAAATTCTCTAAATAAAACAAAATAATATAAAAAAAGGCTTTCCTAATGCTCCCACCTATACTATGGACAAGCAACATTTGCAAGCCTTCCCAATGCTCTCAAATGTGTTCCCACCTATACTATGGACAAGCAACATTTGCAAGCCTTCCCAATGCTCCCAAATGTGTTCCCACCTATACTATGGACAAGCAATATTTGCAAGTCTTCTCAATGCTCCCAAATGTGTTATGTAATGGAGCCACTAAATCCATTGATCCAATCAATGAACACTTTATAATCCTTCATCACTTGAATTTTGTGAATCACTTTTTCTCAAACTAAAATTTACCAATGAGTGTTCACTAAATCCATTGACCCAATCAACTAACACTTTATAATCCTTCATCACTTGAATTTTGTGAATCCCTTTTTTTAAAACTAAAGTTTACCAATTTGAGTGTCAAAAGTGACACTTCATAGTTTGTGTTCAAACTAATATCAACATTTTGTTAATGTCTTTTTGTTAAACTTTAAAACCAATTTCACTTTCAATGAGTGATACTTTATGGTTTGTGTTCAAACTAATTTGAACATTGAATTTTATAAATAATAAAAATATGACCCAACACTGCATTGAATTTTATAAAGTGGTGGTCTTCTAGTTTCCTTTGAGATGCCCCCATCCTGGCTTCCTTTAAGATGATACCCCCATCAAAGTATTTGAGGTTTCCAATCTTGAAACTTTGAGATGCCCCAACCTGGTTTCTTTTGAGATGCCTCATCAAGTGTCATGGTTTCCAATCCTTTGATTGTTTAATTTTTTTGAGAATTGACCAACAATGAGAAACACACAATTGAGAAGGTATAATTTAGTTTTCAAATAAAGTAAAATTCCTACTCAACAAGGTATAATTCACCTTCCACATAATACGAGAATATAAACATAAAACAAACAAGAATATAAACATAAAACAAACAAGTGATGATAACATCCCTTAAATAGCTAACAAAGAGGACATATGCAACCTCCATGCCAACATTTCCTCTACATAAAGTTCCAGGTAAGTATTCTATTATGTCTCTGAGAATAAGTCACATGAAATTCTAGAGATCCAGATAAGTATTCTATTCTGTCTTTGAGATTAAATCACATGAAAATGTTAATCTTAATATTTTGTATGGATGCTTATAATTTTTGTGCATACCTTCAATCTAAAATCCAAAATAGTATGAGTGATTTGTATCACAAGATGTCCCTTTCTTCCTATAGTGGTATAGATTCATCTTAAGCACAAATCTAATATCAACAAAGGGATCACATTTCTTTAGGTGCAAACTTTTTTTAAAGTGCAAAATACATGCACCTTCTTTTAAAGTGCAAAATAAAATGTGTAATTTTTCATTGTTTAAATTATATTTTTGAATGTTATATAGAGTACATAACCTAAATTTAAAGAGTTGTTGGATTTCCAAAAAAATATATATTTAAAAAAGAATCAAACTATATAACTGAGATTACTTCAAATACTTACCACAAATTTTTTTTTTTTCAACAGCTTTATATGATATATACATATGGACAATTAACTAAACATATTCATTTTTGTCTTTTATTATAGCAATATAACTTTTCTATTTGGTAAAAAAAATTAGAAGAAACACATCTCAACTCTATGTAAAGCACATAGGAAAATACATATTACCCTTATACTACTAGGTTACTAAGCTGTAAAATGAGCCTTTTTCTCAATAACATTTTAACAAAATCAAAATAATTTGGTTTTTTAAAACTATAATAAATTATTAATTTATCAAAATTTCAAATAGCAAAACTGGGAAAAAAATAGTAATTTTCATGAATTTTGAACTAAATACGAAATAAAAAAATAAAATAAACTAAATAAAATAATAAAATATAAAAGAAAAAAAAAGAAAAGAAAAAGAAAAAGTGAGACCTCGTCTCACTTGTGTTTAAAACAAATATGTTAAATTAAAATAATTATAATTTTAAAAAACTGTATAATGATAATTTAATTCCATTAATCTTTAAAAATGTATCATATTTAAATTAAATTATATTTACAATACAATAACATAAAGATGCAGTATAAATGCAAACAGAAATACAAATAACATAAAGATGCAGTATAAATGCAAACAGAAATACAAATATAATCACCTATGAACCCAAGGCTGATTTCATGAATTGAAATTGTATTATAGATCAAGAACCCTGTTGCTGTAACAAGCATTTGTTTCGTGTTGAAATAAGGTTTACAATTTATATTGGAAATCGGAGCCGTGATGTAGCTCATAAGCTATGGATCTATTATCTAGCTCAGCAGTTATTTCTAAATTCTAACTC
Source organism: Pinus taeda (assembly GCA_000404065.3). Classification (NCBI taxonomy): domain Eukaryota; kingdom Viridiplantae; phylum Streptophyta; class Pinopsida; order Pinales; family Pinaceae; genus Pinus; species Pinus taeda. Next base: position 206,931 of record APFE030173565.1, on the reverse strand, counting down.
TCCTGACTGGAATTCTCTATATATATCTACCCTCCAAATTGGAGCTATACCATAGCTCATAAGCTATGGAGCTATTATCTACCTCAGCGGTTATTTCTAAATTTAACTCTCATGACTGGAATTCTCTAAACTTACCGCGCAAAATTTGATAATATAATTTGAAGGCGTCGGTAAACCATAAAAACCAGGGTGCAAATAATATACAATAATTAAATTTAGTGCATGGATTTTCTAACCGAGTCAACAAAGAGGTACTTTGAGGCGCAACAGTGCAGGAGGCAACTATGTTCTCTTCCCAAATCTCCGCATTTACAGTTCATTTCTGTATGTTTTTAATTGAATCTACGAGCATCTGCAAAATGGGGCACCCATAATCCCCTGCAAACCAATCCTCTGAAGGTTAATTAAGTACCCAAGGGAATCTAGGAGCATCTGCAAATTGAAGCACCAACACAAATCAATACTTCGGAGTTTCATTACGTTCCCACCTGAATCTGGGAGCCTCTGCGAAACTGAGCACCAGTCCATTTTGGATGTTAATTAAGTTTCCAAATGAACCTGGGAGCATCTGCACACTGAAGCACCCGCTCAACTCAATACTTTGAAGTTCACTACAGTTCCCAACTGCATCCGGGAACATATGCAAATTGAAGCACCCAGTTAAGTCATTACTTTGGAAGTTGGTTAAGTTCCCAACTTAATATGGGAGCATTGAACCACTCGAACAAATCAATTCTTTGGAGATTCGTTCAGTTCCCTAGGAGCATCTGCAAATTGTAACACCACCACAAATTAATAATACGTGGGAAGCGTTTTAGGTTGCCAGATGAATAGCAACAAAATCATTTTTGCTCACTCCCGTGACTCCAAGTGTTTCAAGTATTGCATATAAAAGAACAAACGTTTAAAAATCGAAAGTATAAAATTCAACACTTACTAACAAATTTTGATATCGTTCCGTCCTATATTCTTATGGCGAGGGTTTTATATTTTTATGGCAATATCGCTTTCTTCAATTGTAAAGAAGCGATCTTCCAGCTCATGGATCCCTCCCATATTCTTATGGGAGTATCCTTGTTTTTACCAGTTAAAAAACAGGCAATGTTTAAAAACATCTATGTCTTCGCTTATAAAGAAACAGACTATGGATCCGTCCCATATTTTTAAGGCGGTATCCCTGCTTTCACCTGTAAAAAAACAGGCAATATCTAAAACATCCCTGACTTCAGTTATAAAGACACAGGGAATGTCTAAAAATATTTGCTTTTCCTCTTCAACCAAACCGTCTTAATCAATTTAAGTCTGCTTTGTATATGAAGTATTTTGGAGATTTTGTGCAATTGCGCTTTCCAATAGATAGAATATTTTCCATGAATAAGCTCTCCAATCACTTTAAGTGATAAAGGCAATCCATCGCAGGCATCCAAAAACTTTTCAACCAGTTGTTCAAATGCTATTCAAACAGAGTAGCTATAGGGAGTGTTGTCAATTAAATGACTCTACAATCCCTGACCTTGCAATAAGATCCTTGTTACAAGATGTAACTAAAATTAAGCTACCTGAATGGATCTCATCTTTAACTGGTGAAAATAATGCATCCATTTGTTCTATATGATCAACATCATCTAGAACTATGAAAGCCTTCTCAAGCAATGAAACATGCCTTTTGAGCTCCCCTATATCTTGCTGAGCGTTATTTATTTGATCATTCCATAGAGCCAATTCTTTAAGAACTGTACTCCGCAAAGAATTTAGAGAGCTCTTGGGTGCATTTTCTCATACATCATATACAAAACAAAAACTACCATAATTTAATATGGTACGGTTGAAGATTTCTTTGGCTGAATCATTTTTTCCAACTCCACCAAGATCAACGACTCTACCCTTTTGGCTTGGGTGCTGCAAGGATGCTATCATTCGCAGCTCTTTTCTTTTTTCATGCCAGCCACTTAGGCGTTTGGTTAACTTCAGAAGTGTTTCCCTAACCTTTCTCCACACTTGTTGGACGAACTCATTGACTAGCTGACTCTGGTTACTGCAGAATATACACAATAAAATGACTAATAAGGAAACCCTAGAGAAATAAAGTATTATGTACCTCTATCAGAGCCGATTGAAATAAAGAACAACAGTGAGACTTTGAAACTAAGAATAACAATGAAGGGTGAAGGCACTTACCCATTATTCGCATTCAGCTCAAAACCGCTTATCTCTGCAACAACAGAAAAAGGCAATCCTCCATTCTTTAAAAGTACGGGAGTCGTATTTTGGTTAAAAATCGAATGCATTTTTCTATTCGTGAATGCACAGGGTTCGAGCATACACTCCATCTCCACCCCACATCCATCGAAGTATCCAGGGATTGACATTATAGAAAACCAGAAAAATTGTTGACCCCAAGTTCAACATGAGTAGAAGTTCATCAATCACCAGCTTGATTCTGCGTTCACCTTCAGGATTTTCATCTTCCTCGTCTAGCTCATCTAACAAGTGCAAAGTGCCAACGAGATGCGCCTTTGCTACTCTCTGTATTTCTATTTAGCTAATCGGTTTAAATAGAAAAAAACCTAAACCATACTCAAATCTGGTGGATTTCTGAGTTCTTTCCTTCCGTTCCACAAACCATAGACCTTGAACCAGATACCATTGGTGGAGTGATTGCCACTGTCCACATACCACTGACCCAATAAGTTCCTGGAAAACTCCTCGCAACTGCGGCTCCGGTATTCCACTGTCCAGATACCACCGATCGAGTGATTTGAACACGGCAGCGAGAAGTTCCTGAAAATCTGCTCGTAACTGTGGCTTCAGTGGACCTGTGTAGATTTTCCCTAGGAAAAATTGAAAGTGACTGTAGAGGTCCATGTGCAATTACGGCTAACAGGTGGCATCCACCGACAAAAGAAAGTTGAAAGCGGGTTGTAGAGGCCCATGTGCACTTACGGATAACAGTTGGCATCCACCGACAAAAGAAAGTTGAAAGTGGGTGTAGAGGTCCATGTGCAATTACGGATAACAGGTGGCATCCACCGACAAAAGAAAGTGATTGCAGCTGGAACTCGCCTGGAAGTGAAGTGTTATGCAAGTTAAAATTGAGTAATGCGAGAAATTGGGAATCTACGTCCATCCGTCGGATTTCGTCGTTTATCTATTCCGAATCTTATGCGTTGACCACGGACCCGACCCACCATATGCTGTTTATGGTGGGGCATCTCTCTACCGGCCGGCGGCATGCATCATGCGTGGCCACATCACATGCGGTTTTGGCAATTTCTATTTCCAACACTTTTGAAATATAAATGCTTCTGACATGCAAGGGAATAGGGGTTGCCTTGCTGATAACATGCCAAAGTCAATTTTGAGAAAAATATAAATGCAAAGGAACTCTTATTCCCCTAACATGTCAGACTGCATTTATATTGCAGTAGAGTTGGAAATAGGAATCGCCTGCGGCGTTTAGTTAGCTTTTATCTTTAATTTCAATACTAGACAAGACTAGCCGTTGTAACTAATATTCTTCGATTGCGAAGATAAGAAACGTTATGGGTATGGTCCAATTGACGTTTAGGCGTAGTCCAATGTAACTAGTATACCAGAGACATTAATGTAATTGTAACGATTTTATATAT
>APFE030173565.1:131051-202798 GCA_000404065.3 Pinus taeda | reverse complement strand
AATAATGATGAGATTTTGTCTAATATTCAATGTGACGCATGAGATAATTTATTATAGATAAATTATAAATAGTAAATAAATAAACTAAAGATAATGGGACATAAATATTTTAATTGAAAAGAATAATAAAAAGAAAACTCAAAAAATATAAAATTCTTTTCTTTTCCAAAGTCAAAAGGTTGAAAACAAAAATAAATAATAAAATTAAAAGAAAAACAACTAAAGAGACAAAATAAATTAACAAAAGGAAAGGGGACCAAAGAGAAGTTAATGAACCTTAGTGGGGGATTTTTTTTTTTTTTTTTCAATCAAAGATAGAAATTAAAAATAAAAAGGGCAGGGATCCAACAATTCTTGATTTTCTAGCCCTCATCCCTGTTTAGATTGCTTGGTCTCCTTTCAATTTTAATGGCCTCCCTAAACTTATGGTTACTTGGGCCTCCTCAATGCATATGCTGGCCTAAATATAAAATTTTTACTTAGGAAAATCTGAATAGAACAATTTAGAGGGATCATAGTCCACATTCTGAACAAATCAATCTAGAGGGATCACATTTCACATCCTATCGATCACACTAGTAGAGCCTAACTTTAAGGGTGTCGAGGAGAATTGAGCTCGTAACTTCCCAATAGCTAGATATTTTAGCAACATGACCTCAACCAATAAAACTAACCCTCGAAGCTTTCTAAATATAAATTATATAATTTGTTAAGGTGGGGTAACAACAATGAGGGCACCTTTAACCTTAAGGAGGCAAAAAGCATACTCCTTGAGCTGGATCCTCTTGCTTCGGATAGATTTTGGCAGAATCTATGGGAGCATCAAGGCTGGATGAAGATTAAACTCTTCATGTGGCTAGTTTATCATAAGAAAATTCTAACTCGAGATAACATTCGGAAAAGGGATGTTCTGGGACCTTCCAAATGCCAGCTCTGTGAGGCCCATGAGGAAACTATGGGACACCTCCTCAATAATTGTATCTTCACCTCTAGTTTGTGGGATTCTTTTGCCACAATCTTCCAAAAGACCGACAAGGATAGAGGGAGTATCATCAACACACTAACCAACTGGAGACGAAATTTTTCAGATTATGAAATTCTTGGCTCAGCTTGGGCTCTTATGCCCAGCTTCATTATTTGGAATGTCTAGAAAGAAAGGAATAAGAGAATTTTCAAAAATGAAAAGAGACCCTTCCAAAGACTTTTTGAGCAGATGTTGACACAACTTAAGGAGACGGTTAGTACCATTGTGCGAAATCCCCCTGATGCAGGAGCATCTAGCTGACAGGGCAAAGACAAAAGTGAGGGAATATGGTTTCTGAAGAAGACAGAGAGATTAATTCATTGAGTGGAAAACATACTTGTTTTTTTTTTCTTTTCTTTTATCAAGTTACTTAAAGATTACTGTAATAAGTTGTAATAAGGAGTAGTAATAATTAGATTAGAGTCATTGTTTTCAAACAGTTAAGTTACTGTTGTAAAAAGCATGAAAAGAAAATGTACTAGACAACCAGACAAAGTTCCGTATGGGAAATAACTGATGTAACTAATTGAACAAACTGAACAAACTAACAGCAGTTAGAACGGTTTGTAAACAGTGCTATTAAATAGTGAAAAAAAGCACAATACGGGGGTTCGGACTGAGAGAGAAATATAGAAAGAAAAAAATACAATTTTCTGTGCACATATATCCTTACAACGTCCTATTCATTTCTGAAATATTTTTGTATTGAATTACTATGTGAATATTATTAATGCATGGTCACATAACTTAAATCGAAAAAGGGAGATATTTGAATGTAGAGGTCGTTAAATTCGGAGAAGGAGTAACGGCGCCCATCTACAGGCGACTCCAACAGAATAACCAAACACACAACAAGAAATCGTCTATACAATTTCCTATATACGAAATCAAAGTTTGCCATTACAGTGAAGAGAACAACCACAGTAAATCTAGGTATGCGAATTTAAAAGCATAACCAAAATTCAATTCCAGATAGTTCATATACAGTCATCAAAAGTTATTGTCCATTTACATTTTGTGTGTAAAAACTTAAGAACGAGCCAGTTCACGGACTTGGGAACCATAACCATTACCAACATAAACCAAAACCCCATAAATCCCCAAACCCACTCCTACGACTCGATAGGGACATTACACGACAACAGAACTAAACACAGACAGTGGCTCGAGGCCAACAACCATACCAAACCACACGCCGAAAGACTCAGGGCAAGCAAACCACAAGTAAACAGAACGATGCTACCCGGAATTCCTTCGGAATAGTCAAGTGTCCAAGCACCGAAACCCTTGGTCGCTCCACCGGAAGGGAAACCAATAAACGAGAGTCAAATTACAGTGGAAACAAAATACAAGGGATTAAAACAATTTTATTTTTGAATGAGCAAATACTACACAGGGGTTCCGCTTACCTAACAGACAAGCTGTGACCACCGTAACCTCGGATTGTCTTCCTGCTCACAAGGAGCCGAAGACGTTAGAACCAGAAAGAAGAACAAGTACAAAGATATAGCATAGAAGGAAAGCTTACCAGTGAAGTTGGCGGAGGAATCGACGGAGAACGCCACCATTAGTTTGTCGAGACTGTGCATGAGCCGAATCAGTGCTGAAGAACGAGACCGAGAATCACATACTCATCAACCAACACATAGAGGTAACAACAGAGAAAACCCAGGTGACAAATCGAGTAAAGGACGCACAGAGGCAGAGACCTGTTAAAGCCGACAACAGAAAACATAGGAACAGTCTAGACACAAGCAAAGAAACAAACCTTACCAAGGTTCAACAGTTCAACAGACAAACGAGACACTTCCAAAACAAATTCCGAACCAATGGAGCCATGAAGACCGCCAAGAGCATGCAGCTCGAAGAACTCGGAGCAACAAAACCCCAAACCAGCTAAAAGAACCCACATTGAAACTTGCAGACTACCATCTCGTAGCTCAGAGAACCAGGTGGACGAGTTTCAAACAAATACGAAAGCATCGCAGAAAAAAATCACAGTGAAATCGCAAGGGTCGCTGAGAGCTCGCAGACTGAAGGACCGGAGAAAACATAAAACCAAATGAACGCAAGGGTGGTGAAACCCTATACCAAAGTGGGGTTTTAGGATTCCAAGAAGGGACAGGTGTCCACTCAACACATAAACAACGTACCATTACTGTAGAACCTCTTAATTAAACATAGATTGAAAATCAAGTTGCATATATCCGAAATCCGGTAATTATAAACATCAATTAATGGTACAACATCAAGTGGGGAGAAACGACGGTGGCACCACGTGGGCTGGCCCCATCACCCCCTAAAAATCCACCTTCAGATGCTAATATGAGGATTCTAAGACAGTTGGGCATGTAGGGGCTAATTCTGCAGGTCCTGAACATAAAGGCTAGGACAATGGACACGGAGCAAGACTACTGGTTTCCTCCCCCTCAGGGCTTTCTGAAATATAACATTGATGGGGCCTCAAAAGGCAACCCGGGCACTGCTGGCTCTAGAGGGGTGTTAAAGGATGATACAACCAATATCATTTTCATCTTCCATGGCCATTTAGGCATAGCCACTAATAACATGGCAGAATCTATGGCTATGGAGCAGTGCTTAGAACTCCTGGTGTAGGATAATCGGCAAAATGTAATTATCGAAGCTGACTTTGAGTTAATCATTAACAAAATCAAAAGAATTAGCTGGGGCTCGGAGTCGAAGAAGGTTTCGAAACACTGGAGGTTGATCCAGGTCTTTCAACGGATCCAACTCCACCTCAGAGGCCTTCGCATGTTAAGTTTTAATCATGTGTGAAGGAAGGCCAACAAACTAGCGAATTTACTAGCTAATCAAGGAGTGAAATGTACAATTAACAGGGTCGAGTTGGGTTGGCAAGGGTTGCCTCAGAACGGTCTCATGGAACAGTGTGACTGTCAAGCAGATGAAGACATGATGGTGTATCATAACAAAGCCATGGAGGCTCAGTCCAGTCAATTTGGTTAAGTCACGAGGTGCAAGTTTTCCCTCTTTTTGTTCTTTCTTGGGTTGCTCGGCAAATTCTGTTGCCCGGGTAGTTGGTCGGAGGAATGGAGTTCTACTTCTCATGGGCTCTTATTAGGGGGTAAAGGAGATGGCGTGAGTTGCCAGAATCCGGGCTCTCGTGGCGGCCGAAATATTACTGATTTTCTGCACAGGGACACAATTCCGCCCTCAAAGTGGTTTTCGGTGTATCGGGTGCATCTCAGGCCGGAAGCGGTTTATAAGATTTGGGAGCGATCCCACTCAACGTGCTACACATGGCCGAGGGGTGGGTACGATTACCACCCTTATTGCATGCTAACAAACAGTGCTTTTGACCTGTGCGATATGAACCTTGGCAGTCGGATCAAGCACGACGGATCTACGGCTAAGATTCATCGTGCATGTCAGTGGGTCCATAAAGTTAAATGGTGGACTTTTAAGCTTTGCGATATTTTCCTCTACCGTTGGATCAAGTTGGGAGGATCTATGGTCAGGAGCCTACGTGCATGTTGGTGGGCCCATACTGTTAATTGGAGGGAGTCTTGGCACATCGATGTCCTCCTCTGCCATTGGATCGGGTATGGGTTCTGTCAAGGGAGATTAAAGGATTCAAAGCCGACTTTCGCTTCAAGGATGTTAAGTATTTCAATAGTACGAGTGTTAAGTCCCCCACTTGGATGTGGTGGGCAGATTATGTTCACCCTTAACTCGAGGCCATGAGTTTTTAGAAAGTAATTTTGGCGTGGTCCATGGATCCATGTGGACAGTTGTATTCTATGTAAATATTTTTCAGATATAATGATAACGAAGGCACGACTCTTGCTTTAGCAAAATATATATATAATATATATAATATATTATATATATATATTATAATTTAAATTTATGATTTTAAAAAATCTCTACAAATTTAAAATAAAATCTATTTGAAAAATAAAAAATAAAACAAGTGTGATATGACCTCGACCAATAAAATTAACCCTTGAAGCTTTCTAAATATAAATTAAATAATTTAAATTTATGATTTTAAAAAATCTCTACAAATTTAAAATAAAATCTATTTGAAAAACAAAAAATAAAACAAGTGTGATATGGAGCGTTGTTGCCTAGTACCTGCCTCTTATGCAAAAAATAATTGAGTAGCAAAGTTACTTCTATTACCTGCTAGAAGCAAATCAACTTTTATATTGGTCATATGCATAAAACTAGTGTTAATGATTAAGTTAGTGTTATTGGATGATTCTATATTATTGATTAGGGAACCCTTGTCTAGCATTAGCATTTAACATCTATGTTGTATATATTCTTTTGAAGCTCTATTACAATTGTGTTTTTTTATAATGAAGTTAGTTCTTTTAATGTTTTCTTTGTCAAACATAAAGTACTTATACAATGAAAAAAAAAACTTTCTTATTAAAAATACTAAGCCAAATTGGATTCTACTCCCTAATTTTGTCAACGCAAAATATAATTTAAAATTAAATTAATATAATAAAAAATTAAAGATGATATAAATAAATTAAATTATAAAAGTTCAACAAACCATTTAAATAAGAGATGTTCAACACCAAATTAAATAAATTTAAGTGAGTAAGTTATCTTATATGTTATCTTTAAAATTAATAACAAAAATAAATCATAGAGAAAATAGACCTCTTCATATGAAGGTAAAAAATGGATAAATAAATAAATATGATATGAAAAAATATATTGAAGCCTCGACACTACTCAACTGAGGAATTTCTATGTTGACATAAATTGTTGAGGTCATTTATGAATAAAATAAGCTCTTCACAAAAATAACTAGGGTAGATAGCATGTGAGATATTGTATATTAGTTGAAAAATTTGATGCCTAGTTTTACGGGCAAAGCTTATGGTACAAATTAAATATAGAGTTGTAAAATAAAATAATATAATATAAACCATTATTTAATAAAGTTATGGTACAAATTAAATAAGGTATTTAACATATATATGATTGAAAAAAAAATGGCTAAGTGAGATTTTAAGATAAATATTATAAGATGAAGTAGTCATAACATTAAGATTATAAAATGACATTATAAGGCAAGTATAAACTCATTGATAGTGGGGTATTTAAAGTGTTAGAAGCTAGTTTTCATGTTCATTCACATCATACAATCTTGCACTATGTACACTTAAGCTTAAATCTTGAAAACTAATCTTAAAGTTTAAAGGTTGAAAGTCAAGCTCCATGCTCATACACATGGGTCATTGGTATGCTATATAAAAGATCAACTTATGGAGATAGAGTAATCAAATTTGACAAATAATGTCACTCACTTAAATCTTGTTTGTGTATGTGAAATAGTGATTTTATGTTTAACTTAGAGAGCGTTTATGTAGTTTTCTAGTGTTATTAAACTAGCAATAGATTTAGGTTTTAATAAAGTGGATTTATTTATCAATTTGATTAGAAAATGGATACATTCATAATTGAATTTGACCCTCCATTCTTCTTATTTGTTGGAAGATTTATGAATTTATTCAAAATGCATGCTCTATATGTATGTGTGTGTGTATTGCTTGAAATTTTAGAATCCTCATAAATCTTTATTTGAAAGTGGGGTTCAAACTTGTTTATTGTCTATAAGGTCATTCTCCAGTCTAATGCATAAACCTTGAAAATTGAGATTGACTGTTTTTCTTCATTAATGAATTTAACTAAGAAGTCGAGATTGATTATTTCTCTTCAAAATACATTATAATCAATGGGTTGGACATAGCCACTTTGAGATTTTTTATGAGAATAGTTCAATATAATTTGTAAATTTTAAAATTAAATTAACATTTAATATACAACATGCATCAAATTATTTTGTAGTATGATAATAACAATGAACAAAATTAAATTATTTAATTTTCCCTAAATAATATAAAACATGTACATATATTATATTAAGGGAACTCTTCTTGAATGGTTCATGAGGCACAATACTTGCTAAGGTTTTGCAAATGGGGTAGCAAGCTAAGTGGGCTTGATTGTGGGGAAAACTCCATAGTTAAGCGTGCTTGAGCCAGAGGTGATCTGGGATGGGTGACCTCCTGGGAAGTCCTAGTTACCTCATGCGAAATTAGTCAGTTACGACTACCTCTTATGGAAATGGTCTTAGATGAATGACTTACTTAACTCAGTTGAATCCCAAAAAAAGGATATATATTATATTGTAATGATAATAAAGGGCGTAGTCTATCTCTCATGGAAATGGTCTTAGATGAATGACTTACTTAACTCAGTTGAATCCCAAAAAAAATGATATATATTATATTGTAATGATAATAAAGGATATTGTAATGATAATAAAGGGCGTAGTCTATCTCTCATGGAAATGGTCTTAGATGAATGACTTACTTAACTCAGTTGAATCCCAAAAAAATGATATATATTATATTGTAATGATAATAAACCACGTAGTCTAACTTATAGACGCAATAACTTTTTTTACCAGAATTTATCAAAATTTGGCAATACAATTTCAAGATTTTTTGTTATTTAAAATATATTTTTGAATGCATAAATGGATTCAGCACCCTGAAAAACCCCTAGAACACTCTAATTATGCAGATTAAACAATTTAAACTCAAGCTTTTAAAAATATCTCTAGGAGTTTGATTAAAATTAACCAATTATATAGATTAAACAATTTAAATTCAAGTTTTTAAAAATATCTCTCAGATTTTGATTAAAATTAACCAGAATATTATCATGAAAAATGTTATTTCATCTATAACTTAGACTATGCCATCAAAAATACACTTATATTAATAAAAAATTACTTTTATATTAACACTAAAAAGTTAATACTAATACTTCTTATATATATATTTAAATAATAATAAAATTAAAATAAATATCAAACATGATATATTTTGAAATATAAAATGACCAAGAGTAAAAACAAATCACCATCATTAAATTTTCACTTAAACGGCAAAAACAAATTTGAAATTCCAGGCATTTTACTTACTCCTTCCGACTCTCTAATTTTAGTCAATTCCAGGGGAAAGTTAAGGCTACAGAATACAACAAGAAAATTGATGGCAACCCTCCGTTACTGTGTCACATTATTGACTAATGGATCATTATCTACATTAAAATATATAAAATCAAATCCATGAACTATACTACTGCAAAATAAAATTCACTAGTAAGAATTGAATGTGATATATAAAATTGTTTGGCGTAAACTTTACTAAAATGCTAAAATCCGAAAATGCACACATCAAAACTGAACCATTTATTTTGAGATTGCTACCTTGCTCGCGCCATAAATACAATCAAAATATAAAAGAATCTAGATACAATGCTTATATGAATATTTCTCCAAACTTGCAATGACCTTTTTTAATCAAGCTGATAGAATTTAATAATACATATATTATTACTTCTCTTGATGCAGTACAACGATAGTCTGTCCTTTAAGCTAATTCCAATACAACGATAATGACTATGAGCCAGGTGGGGTGATGACGGTTTTATAAATTCTATATTTAATTAAAAATATTTATGACTGAGAGACAGGTAATAAAATTATTTAAGGCCGTGAGCCCATTGTAATGATATTTTTTTTTTATAAATTTTATAAATAATAAATTATTTTTTAATCCAACAATTCTATTTTATATCATATAAATATTGTCAAATCAGTGTTCGGCACCAATAAAAATTGGAGAATTTATTTTTTAAAAAGTTTTATATATATATATATTAATTTTTTTATTTTTAATACAAATTTAATGAAACATTATAAAAACTTTATAGTATTTTTTATATTTAAATAGCATTTAAAACAATTTGACTTCCAACAAATTACAATATATCTTTCTTTCAGGCAGGTATAATAAAATCTATAAATTACTTTACATTATTTTTTTATACATATATAAAAAAATTATAGAGGGAAAAATATCATCATTTAATGTTAAGTATAAAAAGGAGTACAATGGCACATAGTGTCCACCTTGGTCACCCAAGTGCACAATTGAGCATATAACTAATGACTTTACAGTGATCTTTCGAAGCAAATACTTAAGAATTACATACGTTATTATAGAGAGTTGCATAATGTTTACTAGAACATCAAAAATTCTATGATGATAGTAGAATATAGAAAGGAAAACAATTAAGTGGTTTTGTTATGTAGACTAAAGATAAATCCCACAAAAAACCCGGATAAGACAGTAGAAAGATTATAGAATTGGCATTTGGGACCCTTGGCTACTCCAACAAGGTCAGTTGTCTAGTTGAAATTCTGAATTTTCTACAATAGAACGACTGTAATCCCTTCTTTTTTCAAAAGAGATGTGACCTAGCTCTTCAGTGAGAGACTTTTTGGATAGGTAATCTTCCTATGTATTCCAAACCCTATAAATGTGTTGGAATGATAGAAACTGGAATTTGAGCTTTAGATTGGAAATGTGATCCATCCAATATTGTAAGTTTAGCACCTGCATATTTAATCTCTCTATTAACCTATCGATGACACGTTTTGAGTCTCCATAAACCTATAAAGAAACAATGTTTAAGAAAGTGGAAAAATGCATAAGAGCCCAGCATGGGCTAATTTCAGCTTTCGTATTGGAACTAGATCCTAAATTGAGCCAGACGTGATAGGAAATTTTGTCAGGAAGGATTAGAATTGCTCTCCCTTCACAAGATCCATCTTGAGAAGCTCCATCAAAGAAACCCACAATTAAAAGAAAGAGGGCTCAATGGATAGCAAAAAGGAATAGCCAACTTGGGTTTCTGGGGCCTCATATAGTCCCTAAAAAAGCCTAAAGTATGTGACGGAATGGAAGGGAGGTTGATGGGCCACCCTTTGAAAATGTGGTGGTTTCAAACTTTTCAAATACCCCAAGAAAAGAAAACAGATAACGTTTTGAAGTAACACATACTATGATCCCACCACTGTAAACAGGTCTCCAGTGAGGACATGGTATGAAAGTCCATAAATCTTAAGAGAAGCAAGGAGCTCTTCCCAAAGAGATCTAGAAAATGCAATGAAAAAAAGAGTGATTAACAAATTCAGCGCCACAGTAGCACAAATGGCAGATATTAGGGCCATTAAAATCCCTCCTAAGCAGGTCATCCCATCTAAAGATATAGTTTTCCAAAGTGATCCAAATGAAGCATCTGAGCTTAGGCAGAATAAACCATTTCTAGAATATATTTTACCACCATCTATCCCTGGGATGAAGAAATGAAGTTGAGATCGAATTGTAGGCTTGGTTTGCAGTGAACTTACTAGAAAAGGAGTTCTAGCTCCAAACTAACGAGTCTTGCTCATATTTTAAATAAAGACCATTGGATACCGAATTGTTGGCAAAGAATTCCCATTCTATGGCCAGGGAACCTTGTAGCCCCAAAGTTGGGGAAATTTGTTGGAAATAACACTGAGAGGGGGGTGAATCAGCAGTATCAGATCAAGAATTTTTCTTTTTCATAATCAGATTTATATACGCTACTTCAGATAGGGGAACTAGCATGTACACGCAACTGTCTTTAAGGCAACCAACGTTTATGTAGTAAATTTATGATTCAGTTAATTCATCATATGTTGATCTTTAATCAGTGCATGAGTACTTCATCAATCATTAAACAATATTCATGTGCAGTATAAACATAATAAACCATCACACATAAGAAACACGCATGAACACCAAGATTTAAGGTGGAAACCCAATGTGGGTGAAAACCACCTGCTGCTGTCATCTCTGTCTTCTTTTAAGAATAAGAAAATTTGTTTACAATCTTGTACTGGTGAAGACTCATACCAGTACACAGGCTTCTACCTGTGGAAGGTTACAACCTTCTCTCATTCTCCAGCTTCTACTAGAAGGGAGCTACAGCCCCTAGCTCTTGTACTAGCCAATATGTTTACTAGTACGTAGGTGCCAGCCTACAGAAAAACTCCACTCTTCCACCAGGGACCACGTTTCATGAATTTTCAGACTGGATGTTCCTAGCACATATCAAGACATATGAAGACCTTGACTCATCAATAACCCATCAGAAATTTAGAACCTCAAACTTCATCAAACAACATGCAGTTAATTTGAAACAATTAGATCACTATCATCAGAACGTTGTGTTGAACCCAGAAACCTGTATCAACATTTAGAACCAACTGAAACCTCAAAAATTCATGTGTCAGACTGTATACGCTACTTCAATGAAGAAAATCTGCGTGTATACACTACTTCCTTCAGCCCAACCTGCGTATACCTCTAAAGATTCTGAATCATAAAATATTTGAATCACAAACTGTACCAACCAACAGTGTACTAAACATCTACTGTCAACTTACATAACTTTACACAGGCAGGCAATAGAAAACACTTCTTCTCAATTATATAATCAATAAAATATCAACCTCCTTATGCATTCAAATTTACATTCAGATCTAAGAAGACTTCATTGACAAACAACAGTAAAATAGTAGCAGCAATAAGTCAGCAATACTGATCGAATAGATTAGTCATCTCTGAACATCAAGCCTTTCTTTTGTATATGCTACTTGAAGGAACAAAACCTGCGTGTATACGCTCTTTTGCCGGGATGAACCTGTGCACAGATCTGCAAATATTGACTCGGAACTTTGCTGCAATTCCAGACTTCAGACAAACCCAGATCATGATAGATAACGAATAAAACAAATGCAAAACATCATATCTAGCCTCAACCAATATCAGATCATTCAAGAATAAGTCATTTTAGGTCTCATGATCCTGATCCAATATTGAACTCAAGGTGCACATAAATATTTCAGATCTAGTCCCAAACATAACCCTGCAACATAAAATATTCTTTAGATAGAAGTATTCCTTAGAATCTTATTCACTTGCACATCTGGCCTTATGATCCTCTCTTCTTTATATAGTTTTTGGCCTTTCTCAATACCATGGACCGAATCCACTTAGGACCAATACCTTGGATCAAATACCACAGACCAAATACCTTGGACTAAATACCTAGGGTCAATATCATGGTCCAAAGATACCTTGGACCAAATGCCTCGGACCAAAACCATGGTTTTCAACATGTACGTGCTTTGCCTTCTATGGGAGTGCATGTGTACATTATATGCTATTTCTGTTCTGAGTACCTGCATGTATACACTGTTTGGACTAAGTGAACCTGTGTGTATTTCTTAAACTGCTCTTACATCATCTTCTTCCTTCAACTTCTTTATTATGATCAATAGACCTTAGTTCCATCTTCCTGATCCTTTGTACCACTTCCCTATTGCCTCTGAATATTCCTGTTAGCCTCTTATCAAAACTGAGTTGACCTGTAGAGTTGCCATCAAGGACAATACTTGTATCATAATGCCAACAAAATTTTCCATCCACCGAGGGGAGGAACTTGCATTAGACACAATGAGGCATGGCATAGTTGAAAATTTCCTTGCACATTAAGAAAAAAGATTAATTCAGAGGATAAGCAATAATAGGAGTTGCCTATAAAAGGGTCATATCCAAGTGTGACATGTTGGCCATTTCCCATTTTCCGATCAAGCCAACAATGAATCCTAGGAAGAATCTCCCCCAGGACTTTCCAAATATTCGATCCAACCATATATTTCTTATGCTTAGAAGATCTTAGCTACTCAGAAAATGGTTTGTTATGAAGATAATTGTCTGAGATGATACAACACCAAATTTTCGAACCTATAATGGTCCTCCAAAAACTCTTCATGGCCAGGGCTAGTGCAAACTAGTGTAAATTTTTGAATCCTCACCCCACAAAGCTTTTGGGATGGGAAAGTAAATCCCATTTAGACAGGTGAATACCAGCCCTGCGCTTTTTTCTCGTCCAAAGGAAATTAAACATGAAGGAAATTAAACATGCGTTGTCTCATCTTCTTGATGGAGGATTTGGAAATATTAGAGAGAGAAAGCTAATGAATTGGTATACTCTCAAGGACTAATTTTACTAGCGTCATTTTTCCACCAAGGGAGAGCCACCTATAGCACTATTTTTTGATGTGTTGTTCAATCCTTTGAATCAACCAAGATCAATCGTCGACCTGATAACAATTGGGCTTGAGATGGAAGCCTAGGTAGCATATGCCATAAAAAATGGGAACTATCAAATAAGGGAGGATGGAGACAATAGAAGAAAAAGTCATGTTCAGAATGCTATTGAAGAGAAAGGAGGATTTATGTTGACTAATCATCATACCAATAGCTAAGTAGAAGAAAAAAATAATATGATGCTAATGGATCCATTCAGATGCAATTCCCTCACCCAAGATAAGCACATCGTCCACAAATAGGAGATGATTAAGGTACATAGACTTTTAAACTTTAACCCCTTTGATTAGTCCCTCTTTCTTGGTTGAGTTTATCATACGACTCAATCCCTCGAAAATGAGGAAGAATAAGAGAGGGTATAGGGGTTATCCCTGTCTCGGGCCTCTTAAGTGGATTCGGCATCATGAATCAATCTACCTAGTAGGAAACCAAACTATCTGAGAGATACAACAGATGAGAGAAAATTTTTCATTGTGTTAGATATCACCTTTGATATGACCTTATATATGAGTTTACAAAGGGAAATCTCCCAATAGACATTGAAGGTCCTCAGATTAGAGCACTTTGGAATGAGAGAAATGGAGGCAACATTAATAGCACCAAAGACCTTTCTAGAAAGTGTATCCTCCTCCACAACCTACAAAATATCATTCTATTAACAGTGATGGACCTGCCAACATTCAAGGGGGTCTCCCTAATATGCAGTCCAAACTAGAACTCACGCTGTTTAGGATAGGAGCCCCATTTGGAATACAACCCCGCTGCCATCTACTTAAATATTTGCCTTTGATTTCACTGTCAGCAAGAGAGAGAATTGCATATGTGCCTTCAAAAAGCAAGCTAGTGTGCTTGGTGAATGTTCAGTTTCAAGTGCATCAAGGTTCTCCTACCGCAGAGGGGGAAGAAAGTGAGCCTCTAGGAGAGATGTAATAGTACAACCCTAATAAAGACACACACAAACATGAATGTTTCATCTAAAATCTTGCATAATAGTCCATACGAGTGCAACGAATGTTATAACCATTACAACACATTCTCAATAGAATAAGCACTAAAATAACTGAAGTAGTTCAATTATCTTAGTACTAGTAAATGTTAGGTAAAATTGACTCGGGGTTTGAGTCAAGGTTGACTTGGTTAAATAGTAGTGGTTTTGGGCACATGGTATAGTGTACCCATGGTATTATGGTCTGTGGTATTTCTTGTAATTGAGCATATAAAAGGCAGGGAATACTTCATTGTAATGTAGCCCTGGAGGTGAGTGGTGAAGGCTCACTTTGCCGGGTTGGCCAGGGTTTTGGCCAATGCTAATGAAATCTCAATTGGTTGGGTTTTTCCTCAGATTTAGGGTTTTCCTGGATAAATATTATGTGAATAATATTTATGCGTATTGTTGTTGTTTATTTTATTATTCATCTCTGTAAATCTTGGTAAATCCGAGTAATAATTTATCTCTCTGCAGTAAATTTCTAACAATTGGTATTAGAGCTAAGTTGGCTTTAGAAGGATGCTTTTTGTTTCCAAGGGTTTGTATTGGCCTGGTAGAGAGAAAGATAATTTATTTTTGCTTGCAGATTTGGATCAAAAGCCATAGATTCTGAAGCAAAGCTGCACACTATTGGGTCATGATAGATTCAGTGGATGAGGAGGATATGTGCACGTGGATTAATTAATTGATGAACCATGCACCCGAAAAGAAAGAACACTTAGATAACTGGCAGTTACAACGGCTGGAGACCCATGTAATTCGGTAGATGGGTTATTTTTATATGGACATTGATGTCAAATGTACAAAGACAACAACAAGGGTAAACAAAAAAAAAATATAATGGAGTGAAATTTTTTAATTTGCATGTAAATGGGCATATTGCTATAAGACC
Organism: Pinus taeda; assembly: GCA_000404065.3. Lineage (NCBI taxonomy): Eukaryota > Viridiplantae > Streptophyta > Pinopsida > Pinales > Pinaceae > Pinus > Pinus taeda. The sequence continues at coordinate 187,832 of APFE030173565.1, read as the reverse complement.
TGGTAAGGCACGCGTACCCTAGGTAATTAGCAGTAAAGTATGGGTTAGACCTAGGTAATAGGGGGATGTGGGGATAGAAAATCTCGAGAAAACAATTTGAAGGGGGTGAGGGCTAGAGTGAGCGGGATTGTCTCACTTAGCATGTTTTGGTTGGATTTAGTCAAGGAATCCCAAGTCAAGTTTAAGGGGGGAATTGTTAGGTAAAATTGACTTGTGGTTTGCGTCAAGGTTGACCTGGTTAAATAGTAGTGGTTTTGGGCACATGGTATAGTGTACCCATGGTATTAAGGTCCGTGGTATTGCATGTAATTAAGCATATAAAAGACAGGGAATACTTCATTGTAATGTAGGCTTGGAGGTGAGTGGTGAAGGCTCACTTTACCAGATTGGCCAGGGTTTTGGCCAACGCAAATGAGATCTCATTGGGTTGGGCTTTTCCTTGGATTTGGGGTTTTCCTGGATAAATATTATGTTTATAATATTTATGTGTATTGTTGTTGGTTACTTTATTATTCATCTCTGTAAATCTCAGTAAATCTGAGTAATAATTTATCTCTTTGCACTAAATTTCTAAAAGAAAAAGCAAACATGAACCATTAACATTCACAAAATAGTCTTACAAACATCCATAATCCTTGTATGAAAACGTGTTGGCCATTAAGTCTTCAAATATTAAGTAAAAGTCCCAAGATGCATGAATACAGTGAACATCACTTGCTCCAATAGTGGAGCGTTGGAGCCACTAATTTCTCCCCAAAAGTACTAACATATCTCTCTTATGCCTTATGGGAGAATCCAAGGTTAAAGTCCTTTTACATTAGAAATGAGGATCTATTTATAACTTGAGGAATGACCTTTCATATCTTCATGACTCTTGGCTTTCTAGCTTCTAGTGACCTTTAGACTTCTACAACCTTTGAAGTTCCAAATGACTTTTGGAATTACATATGACTTTTGGTATTAGATGTTCTTTGGACTTCTGTGACTCTCGAGTTTACATATTAATCTTGGACTTCTACTTGCTTGTCTTTTACAATAATTACAATAATATATTTTCTCTTCCATATCATCATATGATGAAACTTGACACATCACTATCTGAAATGATTGGGACTGACAATGATTGATGATATGGACTTGCGTTAGTGGTGACATAGTTGCCATTGTCTGTTCTTTATCATCATTCACTCATGGTGCTTCCACCCTCCAAAGGGCCTTCAATCTTGGAGTCTTCATGGTACTTTGATAATAAATTTTTAGGTGTGTTCTTGGTTCTTCTCGTGCTTCCTTTGTTTATCCTTTTTTCCCAATCTTCCTTGTGTGTGCATATTATGAGGTCCCTAGAATACATGTTTCTGCAATCACTTATGATGAGAAAATATTAGTCTGAAAATCTCTAACTCTACCCTGCTTTATGCAGATTTTACTCTTCATGAATTTTCGGTGCGCCTAAAACAATCAAGAGAGGTACAAGGTGCAAGGGATCACTCTGAAAGGCTAAAGGATAGAGGAGGAGGAGCTTCAAGTCTTTGGGATGCGCTCATGCACCCTAAAAATCAAGGCAATCAAGGGAGGGTGCATGTCACAAATCTAAAGGACGAAGGGAAAATATTTGGGCTTCCCAAGTGCGTTATGCGCTGAAGGGAGAGAGAGGGGGGGCACAGGGCACACTGCCAAAGGCTGAAGGTTGAACCTTCGTACCTTTGGGGTGCGCTCATGTGCTCAAGAGGGCTCAAGGAGGGCATATGGCACACTCTTGAAGGATTAAGTGTTGGGCTTCATGTCTTCAGGGTGGGACATTGCACTCAATCAGTTCAGAAGGGCACATGGCGCACAGGGGAATGTTGAAGGGTTGAGCTTCAAGATGAGCTAGTGTGGTCAAGGAGGGCACACTTCTTCAAGCCAAAGGATTACGTTCTAGGAAGACTTAGTCATTCTTGGAGGGCACAATTTGGAACAACAAAGGGGATTCATGTTATCGGAGTGCGACCATCTCCCAGGGAGGGCATAGGGTGCACTTTTGAACAATGAAGGGTCTCCCATCAAGGCGTTGGAGTGTGCTCATGCGCTCTTGGCCCTAATGGGCTCACTTTTCAACCAAAATTTGTCTAAGTAGGGATGATTGGTCAAGGAATGGACAAGATGAGTTCTAGACATAAAACCAAGTGCTACACATACTAACTCATTGAGAAAACTTAGACAAACATAACCAATTATGAATAAACATCAAAACACCACTTTATGCACATTCCCCAAATATAAACAGTGAAGTGTGTGCAACTGCGACCCATTTGTGTTGTTTTACAACAAGAAAGGTGTTGTGACCATGAAAGGCATATAAGGATAATCAAATCAATGTGACAACACTAAAGAACACTCAAAACATATGAATCGACACAAAACGACACTTGATGGCCAAAGCGACACCTTGATACAACAATGAGGTAGGATCCAAAATTCAAATGTAGTGAAATTTTGGAGGGTGTTCTAGCAGTTCAACACTTGGCGGCACACTATGCGAACTTCAGCTTCTTTGTCTAGGAATGGATTTCAACTAAGGGTTAGACCTTTAGGAAGTATTGATTGCTCCAAGTTCCCCTTTTTGAATCTTCTTTACACATAACATCTTACTTTTCTCTACTTGATTGAACACCCATAAAGATACATCGTACCACAGATGTTTTGATCCGAGAAGGGAAATGTGCACGACGAGTTTATGATATTTAGAGTATGAGTTTTCATCTCTTGTGTTTTTCTACTGCCAGCAGGCCTAGATAGTACCTCGGTAGACTCACTTAAGAGGCACAAACATTGCTTCACTTCCAACGAGCCTAGACAGAACCCAACAAAGTCGCTTGCTTCACCTCCCTACACAGTAAGCCTTTCTCTTCTTTCACCCTTTATTTATTAATTTACTAGAACTGTGCATTTGCACTTATTACTTTTTTGATGGGCAGAAGAGGGATCCCAACTTATTTAGAGCAGAGGAGGTTGCCCCTTCAGAGAAATATTTTTAAGACCTCCAATTTAGGTTTGCTCACTTTAGATTTTCCCCTTATCCATTCTCTACTAGATTGGACAAGAGTTAACATACAAGTAGACATATACCAAGTGGAGTGCTTCAAACACTAGCATAATAACGGGTCTAATAAGTTCTCCCAAAGTTATCTTATTGAACGAATCATATTTTCCATCTGGCCTTAACTCAACCTACGGATTTTTCCCAAACAAATAAGGAGAATAAACATATAGCCAAGCGTTGAAGTTGTCATATTCCTCTTTTATTGCACTACAAAGTCCTTGGGCCATGCACTTTCATACACATGTCTTATTTATGTGCAGTGACCGACACAACAAAACATAAAAAGACATGACACTTAGAACTAACAACATAAAATAAACAAACAAAGAAAAGACGCTAAACAATATGTACATGAAATGCAACCTGTTGCTGCTACTGAAAATAATGCTTTATATCTAGGTCATTCATGGGTAGGGGGTCAAGCTTCCCATCCAAATATTTGAGCTTGAAAGCGTTGTGGCCGATTTTCTCTTCAACTGTGAATGGTCCAATCCACAATGGCTGAAACTTGGTATGCTTACCCTTGTCTTCATGGGGTTTGTCCCATCGAGGAACTAGGTCACCCATATCAATGCTCTTCGCCCATGCGGATTTTCTATCAAACCAGCACTTTATATCATTTTGATGAATGGAAAATTGGTCCTTGGCTTTGAGCCGCTCTTCCTCGAGTTCTAGTAAAGTGTCATCATGTTCTAAACTAGTAGTCAAGGTTTACCTTTTGATTCCTAAGAGAGTTGCAAGGTTCGGAGGTATGTGTTCGGAGGTAGGATAACATCTTTACCATACACTAGAAAGTACGACGAGGTTCTCAAAAAAGGCCTTTGGGTAACACGATCGACCCAAATGGCATAAGTCAAAGCAGTATACCTGTTCTTCTTTTCAAAGAAAAAGGTCTTCTTAATGATTTGAATAAGATTTTTATTTGTGGGTTTAGATAGAGCATTTCCTTAGGGATAATAACTAGATGCATGCTTGAGAAAATCATGTTTTCCAATGAAAACTCATAAAGTTTTAATGATGAGAAGTAGGTTGCACTATCAAATACAAGTCACATGTAGGAATGCCAAACCTAGTGATGATGTTATGCTATATAAAATGAATGATTTCCTGGTCATTTACTTGTTTGAGTCGAATTGATTCCAACCACTAGTGAAATAATATGTAGTTGTGAGGATATATCAGTGTTGCTTTGACGAGTGTGGAAGAATCTCTCCAATAACATTAAGGCCCCACTATTAAAATGGTTCTTTGACTGCAACTGGGAGCAGTGGGGCGGATAGCCTTTGATCACAATCGACACATTTCTAACAAGCTTGGAACTTGCAAACATAGGTGTGAGCGTACTTAAAAAGATCGAGCCAATAATAACCAGCCCTTATGACTTTGTGTATTGTGGCGTTGCCTGCATAGTGGCCACCTGCCGATCCATCATGTAGATCCTTCATAACCTTCTTTGTATCTTGCGGCTCAAGGCACCTTAACATAACTCCATTATGGTGCTTCCAAAAAAGCACTCCATAGACCAGTTGGTATGATAGAGCCTTTAAGTAGATTTCCATATTCTGTTTACTTGATAAGTGCAAGGGAATGGTTCCATGTTCCAAAATTTTTTGTAACTTTGCATACCAAGGCGTTGTGGTCGTGGATTGAGGAATGCGATCAATATTGTACATTTCAATTTCCTGCTCCCATCCTCATAGATCTTGTTCAATGGCATCCTTTGCTTCGACAGGTAGTTTTCATAAGTCGTGGCCCTTTATAGTATGAATTGGTTTGAACTCCATATCATATTCTTTAAGATAGGTCACCCAATTAGCCCTCTTCTCACCCAGCTCTTGTTGCACAAGTAGTGTTCTTACTGTTGGGTGAGTTACCAATACAATAATGTGAGATTTCAATAAGTAGGTCCTGAAATACTTCATTGTCTTATATACAACATACGCTTGTTTATCAATGGCAGGGTAATTTAATTTTGGTCCCTGTAGACTAGCACTCATAAAAGAGGCAGATTGCTCATCTACTTCATTGTCCTTCTGATTTAATAAAGCGGCAATCGATAAAACTGAAGCAAATGTATAGAGCAGGAAATTCTTACCATAATCTGGACTGAAAAGTGTGGGTGCATTGGCAATAGCCTATTTAATCCGAGAAAAATCGTATGTCTCCATTTGTCCCACTTATATACTTCATGTTTCTTAACCATATCCTGTATGGGTTTAACTATTTGTGCATAATAAGAGATGAAGTTTTTGAGGAAATTTATTTTCCCTAAGAAAGACTACATGGCTTTCTTATTTACAGGGAATGAGATCTGTGTGATAGCCTTGAATATCTCGGACTCAATCTTGATACCGCTCTTTGCTATGATGTGCCTTAGCAGGATCCCTTCGGACACACCAAAGATGCTCTTCCTTGGATTCAAAGGAATTCCACACTTCCGACACCGCTGAAATATCTCCTTTAGATGACGTACATGATTTGACCTTTTCTTGGAAAATATGGTGACATCATCTAAGTAGACAACAACGCTCTGACCTATAAAGCCTAAAAAAGTGATGTCCATTTCTCTTTGAAAGGTTGCACTAACGTTGATTAGACCAAATGATATTCTTTTGAAAGCAATCAAATTTCCCCATTTAGTTTGGAATGTAGTTTTCAATATATCAAGTTTTGCTATGAGCACTTGGTTATAGCCTGAAAATCCATCTAGTAGCAAAAAAATTTCAAATTTTGATATTATCTGGAGTATCTTCTCCATGGATGGCATTGGATAGTTGTCTTTATCAAAAGATCGGTTAATATTTCAGAAATCAACACGTAGATGTATTTCACCAGACTTCCTTGTTACTGGGACCAAGTTGGAAACCCACATGGAATGTCTGAATTTGAAAATGATCCGGAAATCCAACAACTTTCTCAAATCCTTCTGAACCAGGGGCTCCAATGTCGAATGAAATTTTTGTAGCTTCTACTAGAACGGTTTCACCCCTTATTTTATAGGAATCGAGTGTTGGATGATGCGGGTATTATAAGTCTTTAAATCATAGTATGTCTAAGCGAACACATCTTAATACTGCTTGAATAGACAAATAAATTATTGTCACTCCCGCGAGCAACAATAGGTATCGAGATTGACATACTTTGGATCTTGTGGGGTTCCCAAATTGACTTGTTCAGATGCGAACTTTGAACTCTGAGTCTTTGTGTATGTTGGCCTTCTAAACCAATTTTGCAAGTCATATAACTTATCTAGGGACACCACACCTTTTGGCATAGTGTTTCCTTTTGGTGCTTGAGATGCTTCTTGTAGGGCCTACTCATGCTTATCCTCATCTATGGTGGCGTTTTTAAATACATCAACACTCACCATAAATTGTAGTATATATTGGTTGCCATTGAAAATGCGTAAGTTAGTGACATTGTCGAGCAAAGATGGTTTATATAAAATTTCAATAGAAAAACCATTTTTCAGTGGAAACATCCTAGAAACATCATTTACTAACGTATATGTTGTTGCATTTCTAAGTCTTGGAACAAAAACAATGTTGAAATATTTAAAATGATTTATCAAATGCCATACCTCTTGTTAGTAGTTTTGAGATGAGGTGAAAAACAATGTATATTATCTCTTTCTTAACGAGTGACTACCTCTAAGTCATTGATTACCTTCATAAACTCTACCTTTAGGTATATAACTTTCTTCAATCCAAGTACGAGTGCTTCGTATTTTGCAATGTTATCAATGCACTCGAACTCCAGATGACATGAAAGTACATGTCTCTTGTTTTACAGGACTTTAAGGACACAACCGGCTCCGGAACCACCCTGCATCTTAGAACCATCAAGGTAAAGAGTCCAAAATTTACAAGCTACTAAGTTATTTCCTATAGAATTGCTACTATTATTACCAATAATACTATGTACATCTATATTACATAAATCATTTGCATGAACAAGAGAACAAGGAAGGATCTCCAACTATTTATTTGGTGGAATCGGTGATGGTTGTGTAAGATAACACCCAAGGTCAGTTTCCAAAAAGAAATTACAGAAAATTAGATCGACAAAAGGGATTGGCTCATTTTTCCATTTGAAGGATGTAACAATGTATTTCATTAAAGGTTTTATTTCCACCCGGATCTGATTGTTCTTGCCCTTGTATGGAAGCCACAAATGTGACCAGTCAATCCATTAGGGGATTTTTGAGGTCTAAAATGGGCCTCCTAAGGAAATTATAAAATAATAGTGGAAATAATAAAATGATTTTAGATGACGTCTTCAAATTTTAGAGGGAAAAAAGAAAAAACTATTTGTTCAACTCATATTTTCAACTTATCTCCCTATGGGTTTACTCAAATTTTGAGCAGAAACCCTTGTTGGGTGCATAGTTTGATTCCTCATCCAAGGAGTACCCATGTTGCATACTTTCGATGGACCCTGCTATAAGGAAAATGAGAAATACATGAAAAACGTGATTGCAATAACGTTTTTTCATGTATTTCTCATTTTTTGTGTAGCCAAGTCCATAGAATATATGGAACATGGGTACTCTTTGGATGAGGAATTAAATTTTTCATCCAAGGAGTACTCCTACTCGAAATTTGAGTAAAACCTTAGGGAGATAAGTTGAAAATACGGGTTGAAAACATAGTTTTATTATTTTATTATTTTTTAATTCTTTTACTTTTTTACTCCAAAAATGGTGAATCATCCCCCATGGTTGACATTATCATCTTCAATCCTATTGGTTCTTATAAAGTTTATTTTGGTTGTACATCTTTATTAGGAGGTCCATTTTAGACCTCAAAATTCCCCTAATGGCAAAATACCCTTGTAATTTGCTTGACCAATCTCTATTAAGGATTAAACCATATGCTTCTAATATTTCCACAATTATGATATTTATTCATTGGTGAAGTCGATCGTCTTTAGATAATCTGATAAGCACATTTATAAATTCACCAGTAGCCTGGACCATAGATCTGTCCAGCTGAATAATTTGTTCATCGATTTTGTCCCATTTTGCATGTATTTTCTTTGCAACGGATAATGGCATTATACTTATCGATGCACCAAAATCAACTAAACAATTGTGAACATTGTAATTGAAATTTTCAAAATCCAAAAAAAATGGAGGGCAAAGAGTATTAGATTCTAATTTTTTTACATTAATACCAATTCCAGGGGACCAGAAGACTTACCATAAGTTTTGGGGAGAAGAATCATTATTACCTGTTGAGGCCTGATCAAGGGCTCAGACAAGCATTTATCGCTAGCTTAATATTCTTGTGAGGTCAAAGATCGAAATATGTGCACGTTCTTTCTTTATATCCTCAACTTTGTTGTAGTCAAGTGTAGCGAACATTGCTAAAGTGTCTGGACGAGTGACTTTTCCTGACACTTCTATTGTGATGGTCTTGCTTTTAGTGTTGGAGAAAGTGTTCTTTGTTATGGTGGCATCTCTAAACTTGTTTGGAGCTTGGCTTATGGGTGGAGTTAGTTTTATTAACATATGTTCTTTCAACGTTTGCCTCGTCATCTCTTGTTGAAGAACAAGCCCTTAACTTCTTAATTTATATCGGTTGTTTTGCTTCTGAGTTGGAGCCTCATTCAGTGGTGGTTCATCGATGTTTTTCTTCTGAATGTTAAACACACAACCGAAAGTATTAACTGCATTTCCTACACTTGTAGTCTCTTAATCCACCTTAGATTCTTCCTTTTCTTTTATTTGTTCAGTCTGCTCATCTGAAAGAACTGTGTTAATAATTTGTGCAATCAAAGCGTTCATGATGTGATTCCACTATGGACATGTCTTTTTTGAATGATATTCTTCATGAAAATAATAATATTGGTCCATGCCCATACTCTCGACATTCGAGCTATGTGCAGACTTAGCCGAATGATTATTGTTGGTGTTGTTGTTGTTGAACTTCTTCAGGAAAACTTTTGGGGCTTGCTATTGATAGTGGTCTCGCTTGTCCTTTGCTTTAGTTCTGCCAATTCATTGGATAAATTATTTATAGTATGTGTCAAGATTTCTAGACCAATAGCTTCTTTATATTTAGCCTTGTTTGAAGAGGCCTAAGACCTTTCGCCTATATCCTTGGAGTCTTTGGATGAATCATCATCAACGATGACATTGATTGCACTCAAGTGCTTATCAACAATATATTAGAGGATAGGGGTTAAAGAATATCTTTCTCTTTTCTAAATATTTGGTAGAAAAATGTGGTTGGAGGCTATTGAATTCTTAAAGCCTGTGGAAAATGATAATTTTTCATAAATATACTGCATCGATCTGACTACAAGAGTAGATAAGGAGGGAAGAAAATTTTAGGACTAATATTTTGGTCATATGGAGGATTCTCCTCCTTTGATCCTATTGGCACATATTTAGCACAGAGAGTAGGTAATGGTAGCAAGGTGAGAATAGGAGTGAACCCTTAGCTAGGAAGCAGTGGGATACATCTATTACCACAACCACTCGTCGACCTCCTAAGAGATAAAGGCATTTCAAAGCTCTCCCATTTGGAAAATATGACTAGTTTTACTATTTGGAGCTAGGGGTGGAAGTATGTGGTCGATCCAAGTATAGATAACGAGTTTAGGGAATTTTGGTTAGACGACTTGGAAATGCTTAGAGATTGGGCCACATCTCGAAGAGGAACAAAATCCGCAAGAGAGTCGACATCTTGGATTTTCTCAAAACCACATCCCTTGCAAAGTCTATCAGACTTATTTCCCAAGAAAGACAAGGGACAATCCTTTAACACATGTTCGACCTGGTGGGAGTGTCTACAATGGAAAGGAACTCCTTTATAGTCCAATATTTTCTTGTAGGAGAGGCCATTGTAATGTATCTTGATCGATGACACGAGGCCTTCACGTGTGTCCAGATTAACCATAATGCGAGCAACCGACATTGTACCAGTTTATTTGTACAAATTATTTGCTTCAATGAGGTCCCCCAACCAGTCTCCAATCAGGTGGAAAATATCTTGCGACCAAAAATACATTAGAAGTCCCAGGAAATGAACCTAGATCAACCTTGCACCTAATTTCTCTCAGTTGGGATAAAAAAATGGACTCCATATTTTAAGGAGCATGGAATAAAAAAAGATACACCTTTGTTTTCTCAGTCTAGGAACAATCGTCCTTTGAGGAAAAATATAAGGCAAACCATCCTCCTACCAAAATGTTGACTTCAAGTAATGCAGATATATATTTTCCTTGTGACTCCTTTAGCAAATCGATGAGCCTTTGCTTTAAAAAATCGCAACCTTGGACCCTCCCCACCAAAACACTTTTAGTGGTGGCCATAACTTCACCAAATTGGACTTCTTTTCCTAGAGTTAGGTTATCTTCTTCCAATCTTCCTTTTGTGCATTTTACTTTTTTGTGCTTCTTATCTGGTTTTGTTATCAGCTCAAGAAACAAATTGGTCTACTGCGCTGAGGGAGGCTCTGGAAGAGCTACTCCATCCTTTTGAACTGAATCATTTGGAATTTATTCCCTTAGAGATGATGAAGGATGGATTTGAGATGTTGACCTTGGGAACCGAGGAAACCTTAATGCATTGTTATTCACAAGGCGATTCAACAATGAAAGGCCTATAAGTTCAAATAAGGTTTACAATTTATATGGAAAATTGGAGCTATAATGTAGCTCATAAGCTATGAAGCTATTATCTAGCTCAACAATTATTTCTAAATTATAACTCTCATGACTCGAATTCTCTCTATATACGTACCCTCCAAATTTTATGTTTTCTAAACTTACCACACAAAATTTGATAATATAATTCGAAGGGCATCGGTAAACCATAAAAATGAGGGTGAAAATAATATACACTTATTGAATTAAGTCGAGTGCACGGATTTCTACAGGAGTCGACAAAGAGGTACTTTGAGGTGCAACAGTGCTAGAGGAACCTATGTTCTCTTCCCAAATCTCCACATTTAGAGTTCATTTATGTGAACATATAGAAGCCTCAACCCTCTCAAGTAAATACTTCAAAGGTTCGTTATGTTTTTACTTGAATCTGGGAGCATCGGCAAATTGGAGCACCCATAATCCCCTAAAAACCAACCCTCTGAAGGTTAATTGAGTTCCCAATGGAATATAGGAGCATCTGCAAATTGAAGCACTAGCACAAATCAATACTTCAGAGTTTCATTATGTTCCCAGCTGAATCTGGGAGCATCTACAAAGCTAAGCACCAGTCCATTTTGGATGTTAATTAAGTTCCCAAATGAACCTAGGAGCATCTGCAAATTGGAGCTTGGGAAACCCATCCTAGTCAATACTTTGGAGGTTTAAATTCCCAACTGAATCTAGGAAGCATATGCAAATTGCAACACCCGGGCAAGCCAATAATTTGGAGGTTGGTTGATTTTCCAACGGAATTTGGGAGCATCTGCAAATTGAAGCACCCACTCAACTCAATATTTTGAAGTTTACTACAGTTCCCAACTGCATCCGGAAGCATATGCAAATTGAAGCACCTAGTTAAGTCAACATTTTGGAAGTTGGTTAAGTTCCCAACTAAATATGGGAGCATCTACAAATTGAAGCACTCGAACAAATAAATTCTTTGGAGATTCATTCAGTTCCCTACTGAATCTGGGAGCATATGCAAATTGTAACACCAAGACAACTTAATCATATGTGGGAATTGTTTTAGGCTGCTATACGAATGGCAACAAAATCATTTTTCCACACTCCCATGACTCCAAGTGTTTCAACAATTGCATATAAAAGAACAAAAGGTTAAAAATCGAAAGTTTAAAAATTCATCTTATTGGTTCTTATAAATATTATTTTGGTTTACCCTTGTAATTTACTTGACCAGTCTCTACTAAGGATTAAACCATATGCTTCTAGTATTTCCACAATTATGATATTTATGCATTGGTGAAGTCGATTGTCTTTAGATAATCTGATAAGAACATTTCTAAGTTCACCAATATCCTGGACCATAGATTTGTCCAGCTGAATAATTTTTTCATCGATTTTGTCCGATTTTGCATTTGTTTTCTTTGCAACAGATAGTGGCATTACATTTATGGATGCACGAGAATCAACTAAACAATTGTGAACATTATAATTTAGAAACTCAAAATCCAATAAAAATTGAGGGCAAAGAGTATTAGCTTCTAATGTTTTCGCATTAAATACCAACTCCAATGGACTAGAAGACTTACCAAATACCTTTTGGGGAGAAGAAGCATTATTACCTGTTGAGGCCTGATCAAGGGCTCAGACAAGCATTTCTCGCTAGCTTGATATTCTTATGAGGTCAAAGATCGAAATATGTGCATGTTATTTCTTCATATCCTCAACTATGTTGTAGTCAAGTGCAACGAACATTGATAAATTGTTTAGAGGAGTGACTTTCCCTGAAACTTCTAGTGTGATGGTCTTGCTTTTAGTGTTGGAGAAACTGTTCTTTGCTATGGTGGCATCTCCAGACTTGTTTGGAGCTTGGCATATGGGTGGAGTTAGTTTTCTTAACATATTTTTCTTTCAACTTTTTCCTTGTCATCTCTTGTTCAGTAACAAGCCATTGACTTCTTAATTTATATCGGTTGTTTTCTTCTGAGTCGGGGCCTCATTGAGTGGTGGTTCTTCGATGTTTTTCTTCTCAGCATTGAACACACAACTGAAAGTATTAACTGCATTTCAGACACTTGTAGTCTCTTAATCCACCTCAGATTCTTACCTTTCTTTTATTTGTTTAGTCTTCTCATCTAAAATAACCGAGTCAGTAATATAGGCAACCAGAGTATTCATGTTGTGATTCCACTATGGGCTTGTCTTTTCTGAATGATATTATTCATGAAAATAACAATATTGGTCCATGACCATACTCTTGACATTCGAGCTATGTGCTGACTTAGCCGAATGATTACTGTTGGTGTTGTTGTTGTTGAACTTCTTAAGGAAGTTAAACTTTTGGAGCTTGTTGTTGACAATGGTCTCGCTTATCCTTTGCTTTAGTTCTGCCAATTCATTGGATATATTATTTATAGTGTGTGTCAAGATTTCTAGATCAATAGCTTCTTTATCTATAGCCTTTTTTGAAGAGGCCTAAGACCTTTCACCTATATCCTTGGAGTCTTTGTATGACTCATCATCAACGATGACACTGATTGCACTCAAGTGCTTATCAACAATATATTAGAGGATAGGGGTTAAAGAATATATTTCTCTTTTCTAAATATATGGTAGAAAAATGTGGTTGGAGGCTATTGAATTCTTAAATCCTATGGAAAATGATCATTTTTCATAAATAGATTGCATCAATCTGAATACATGAGTAGGTAAGGAGGGAGGAAAATTTTAGGACTAATATTTTGGTCATATGGAGGATTCTCCTCCTTTGATCCTATTGGCACATATTTAGCATGGAGAGTAGGTAATGGTAGCAAGGTGAGAATAGGAGTGGACCCTTAGCTAGGAAGCAGTGGGATACATCTATTATCACAACCACTCATCGACCTCCTAAGAGATAGAGGCATTTCAAAGCTCTCCCATTTGGAAAATATGACTAGTTTTACTATTTGGAGCTAGGGATGGAAGTATGTGGTCGATCCAAGTATAGATAATGAGTTTAGGGAATTTTGGTTAGACTACTTGTAAACACTTAGATATCAGGCCACATCTCGAAGAGGAACAAAAGCCGCAAGAGAGTCAACATCTAGTATTTTCTCAAAACCACTTCCCTTACACAGTCTATCAGATTGGTTTCCCAAGAAAGGCAAGGGACAATCCTTTAACACATGTTCGACTTGGTGGGAGTGTCTACAATTGAAAGGAACTCCTTTATAGTCCAATATTTGCTTGTAGCAGAGGCCATTGTAATGTAGCTTGATCAATGACACGAGGCCTTCACGTGTGTCTAGATTAACCATAATGCGAGCAACTGACATCGTACCAGTTTATTTGTACAAGTTATTTGCTTCAATGAAGTCCCCCAACCAGTTTTCAATCAGGTGGAAAATATCTTGTGACCAAAACTACATTAGAAGTCCCAAGAAATGAACCTAGATCGACCTTGCGCCTAAATTCTCTTTGTTGGCATAAAAAAATGGACTCCATCTTTTAAGGAGCATGGAATCAAAATCGATACACCATTGTTTTCTTAGAGTCCAAGAACAATCATCCTTTGAGGAAAAACAGAAGGCAAACCATCCTCCTACCAAAATGTTGACTTCGAGTAACGTAGATATATATTTTCCTTGTGACTCCTTTAGCCAATCGACGAGCTTTTCCTTTAAAAAATCGCAACATTGGACCCTCCCCATCAAAACACTTTTAGTGGTGGCCATAACCTCACCAAATTGGACTTCTTTTCCCAGAGTTAGGTTATCTTCTTCCAATCTTCCTTTTGTACATTTTAATTTTTTGTGCTTCTTATCAAGTTTTGTTGTCAGCTCAAGAAAACAATTGTTCTACTGCACTTTGGGAGGCTCTGGAAGAGCTACTCCATCCTTTTGAACTGAATCATTGGGAATTTGTTCCCTTAGAGATGATGAAGGATGGATTTGAGATGTTTACCTTGGGAACCAAGGAAACCCTCATGCATTGTTATTCACAAGGCGATTCAACAATGAAAGTTCTATAAGTTCAAATAAGGTTTACAATTTATATGGAAAATTGGAGCTATAATGTAGCTCGTAAACTATGGAGCTATTATCTAGCTCAACAATTATTTCTAAATTATAACTCTTATGACTTGAATTCTCTATATATATGTACCCTCCAAATTTTATGTTTTCTAAACTTACCACGCAAAATTTGAGAATATAATTCGAAGGTCATTGGTAAACCATAAAAAGGAGGGTGCAAATAATATACACTAATTGAATTAAGTCCAGTGCATGGATTTCTACAAGAGTCGACAAAGAGGTACTTTGAGGTGCAACAGTGCCAAAGGAACCTATGTTCTCTTCCCAAATCTCCACATTTACAGTTCATTTAGGTGAACAAATAGAAGCCTCAACCCTCTCAAGTAAAGACTTCAAAGGTTCGTTATGTTTTTAATTGAATCTGGGAGCATCTGCAAATTGTGGCACCCATAATCCCCTACAAACCAACCCTCTCAAGGTTAATTAAGTTCCCAATGGAATCTAGGAGCATCTACAAATTGAAGCACCAACACAAATCACTACTTCAAAGTTTCATTATGTTCCCAGCTGAATCTGGGAGCATCTACAAAACCAAGCACCAGCCCATTTTGGATGTTAATTAAGTTCCCAAATGAACCTAGGAGAATCTACAAATTGGAGCTTGGAAAACCCATCCAAGTCAATAATTTGGAGGTTTAAATTCCCAACTGAATCTAGGAAGCATATGCAAATCACAGCACTCGGGTAAGCCAATAATTTGTAGGTTGGTTAATTTTCCAACGGAATCTGGGAGCATCTGCAAACTGAAGCACCCACTCAACTCAATACTTTGAAGTTTACTACAGTTCCCAATTGCGTCTGGAAACATATGCAAATTGAAGCACCCAGTTAAGTCAATACTTTGGAAGTTGGTTAAGTTCCCAACTAAATCTTGGAGCATCTGCAAATTGAAGCACTTGAACAAATCAATTCTTTGGAGATTTGTTTAGTTCCCTACTGAATCTGGGAGCATATGCAAATTGTAACACCAAGACAACTTAATAATATGTGGGAAGCATTTTAGGTTGCTATATGAATGGCAACAAAATCATTTTTCCTCACTCCCATAACTCCAAGTGTTTCAACGATTGCATATAAAAGAACAAACGGTTAAAAATCGAAAGTTTAAAACTTCATCTTATTGGTTCTTATAAAGATTATTTGGTTGTACATTTTTCTTAGGAGGCCCATTTTAGACCTCAAAATTCCCTTAATGTAAAAATACCCTTGTAATTTACTTGACTAGTCTCTACTATGGATTAAACCATATGCTTCTAGTATTTCCACAATTATGATATTTATACATTTGTGAAGTCGACTCTCTTTAGATAATCCAATAAGCACATTTCTAAGTTCACCAATATCCTAGACCATTGATTTGTCCAGCTGAATAATTTGTTCATCAATTTTTTCCCATTTTGCATTTATTTTCTTTGCAACGGATAGTGGCATTACATTTATGGATGCTTTAGAATCAACTAAACAATTGTGAACATTATAATTTAAAAATTCAAAATCCAATAAAAACGAAGGGCAAAGAGTATTAGCTTCTATTTTTTTCACATTAAATACCAACTCCAAGGGACCAGAAGATTTACCAAATACCTTTTGGGGAGAAGAAGCATTATTACCTGTTGAGGCCTAATCAAGGGCTTGGACAAGCATTTCTCGCTAGCTTGATATTCTTGTGAGGTCAAATATCGAAATATGTGTACGTTCTTTCTTCATATCCTCAACTATGTTGTAGTAAAGTGCAACAAACACTGATAAAGTGTTTGGAGTGACTTTTCCTGACACTTCTGGTGTGATGGTCTTGCTTTTAGTGTTGGAGAAAGTGTTCTTTGCTGTGGTGGCATCTCCAGACTTATTTGGAGCTCAGCTTATGGGTGGAGTTAGTTTTCTTAACATATTTTCTTTCAACTTCTTCCTTGTCATCTCTTGTTCAGGAACAAGGCACTAAATTCTTAATTTATATCGTTTGTTTTTCTTCTGAGTTGGGGCCTCATTCAATGGTGGTTCTTCGATGTTTTTCTTCTCAGCATTGAACACACAAATGAAAGTATTAACTGCATTTTCGACACTTGTAGTCTCTTAATCCACCTCAGATTCTTCCCTTTCTTTTATTTGTTTAGTTTGCTCATCTAAAATAACTAAGTCAATAATATGTGCAACCAGAGCATTCATGTTGTGATTCCATTGTGGGTTTGTCTTTTCTGAATGATATTGTTCATGAAAATAACAATATTGGTCCATGCCCATACTCTCGACATTCGAGCTATGTGCTGACTTAGCCGAATGATTACTGTTGGTGTTGTTGTTGTTGAACTTCTTAAGGAAGTTAAATTTTTGGAGCTTGTTGTTGACAGTGGTCTCGCTTGTCCTTTGCTTTAGTTCTGCCAATTCATTGGATAGATTCTTTATAGTGTGTGCCAAGCTTTCTAGATTAGTAGCTTCTTTATCTTTAGCCTTCTTTGAAAATGTAGAAAATCTAGTGCAGGTTAACCTGATAATGCAATATAAATCAAAGCATAATACTATAACCTACTTCTACTATCAATTTGCGGAAGCCTAAAGATCGAGCTAAACAATATAACTAGAAGAAGAAGAATCAATCACACAATACACATGAAAATACTTTGGGGAAAGCCTCAACTAAAAAGCCCACTCTATTGTATTATCATACAAGTTGGAAATACATAGCAATTATTCAAAGCCTTAGCTCTCACAACTAGCCAGCTCTCAGTACAATCCTCATAGATGCTCACAAGCAATCTTGGCTTCTCTCCAGCCTTCCTCTCAAATGCTTATTTCCTTGCGTTTTTCCTCTGCGGTGATTCTCCTGTTACCAAGTGGATGATCAAGCCTCCAAAACTGCGCAATCTTCAATGATTGATGCCTTGACTGCATGCATGAGTTTTCTTTATAAGAAAACAAATGAAACTGATAGTACAATGTCCTTGACTTTAATCTCAACTAGGTCTTTCTTAGAATAGACATGCATGATTTCTGATGAGGGAATCTTCAGTTAACTAGAGTACACTAGTTGAGTGCATGCATGCATCAACTAACTATTAACTCACCATTAGTTCCTCAAATGGTTTGGAACTAATTTAACTGGACTTATCTCAGTAAACTGAGTTAACTAATTACAACTCAAATATAACTCAATATTATCTCCTTATTTTAAGGGATAACTCTTGCATGACTACAAAAAGACTTCTAACTTGAATTTCTCCAAATAATTAATTCAAAATGAATTAATCAACAAGAAGTTGTTAAGAGTAAATTCAATTTTAATTCACAATTTAATTCAAGGACAAATTAAATTGGAATATTCTTGTTGCCACATTTCAACACTCCCTCTCAACAAGAAAGGGATTATCTGCCACCCCGATCCTGACTCTATGGAACTCGAATTTACACTTTGACAATGCCTTTGTCAAAATGCCAACATCTTGCTCCTCTGTCGAAATATATACTGCATCAACATGATCCTCCTCGATCTGTGAAAAGGCATGAGCAACAAATCTTGCCATATGCTTCTCCACACTACCATTAGCAGCTTGCTTTACCTTGTAAAGCCAACGGGAACCCATACCTAACTTGTTCTCCAGTCTCGAAACCATGTCCCAATCACTGTTACGAACTATGGAGTCATACTCCTCTACCATAGCATCAACCCAAATCGGCTGCTACACTGCTTCCTCAAATGAATATGGCTCGGTCTCAACACATTCCCCAGAAAGGGCCATGTATCCAATGTACCTCTCAGGTGACCTCCTTTGTATGCGCTGAGAAGATGGTGCTCCCACATTCTCTTGTACACTTCCATCCATCTCTGGAAGATTCTACTTGAGTGGATGTATCCACTCCTGGAACCTCTGCATGCGGCTGCTCCGCATCAATCTGAGGCTCCTCCTCCTTAGGATCAACAGTTCCTCCACAAGCTGTAGTTGGAGCTCCCTCTCAAGGGAAACTCGCATGGCCTTTTGCTCATCAAACTTGAGATCTCTGCAAACCGCTGTCCTCCAACTGGTAGGCAAGTACACCTGATAGTTGTGAGGTGTATCAGTGTACCCCACAAGTATCCCCAACTCGGATGTCAGCTCAAGCTTCTTCCATGCATCCTTTGTAACATGGCGATATAATGATGAGCCAAAGATCTTGAAGTGACCCGCATCTGGTCTCTTACCAGAGAAAGCTTCCTTTGGTGTGTTCATCCCAAGTATGCGATGTGGTCTTCTATTCTGAAAATAGACCACTGTGTTGCATGCCTCAACCCACAATTGAAGTGGTCGGCCTTGGTCATGCAACATTTCTCATGCTGCCCCTACAATAGTTTTGTTCTTCCTCTCAGCCACCCCATTCTGCTGTGGGTTATGAGGTGCCATCAACTCTCGTTTAATTCCTTCCACTACACAGAAGTCCTTAAACTCTTGAGAGACATATTCTCCACCATTGTCGCATCTCAAGGCCTTAATCTTCTTCCCCGACTCTTTCTGGACCAAAGCTTTGAACTCACAAAACTTTGTGAAAGTTTGGTCCTTCTTTTGCATGAAATAAATCCAGCATTTACGAGAATAGCCATCAATGAAAATCACATAATACCTTTGCTTCATTTTGGATGTCGTCAAGAATGGTCCACACAAATAAGTATGAACTTACTCTAAGATAGCCTCTACTCGACTGTCTCAATCATGAAAGGAAGACTTGGTGTAGTTTCCCAAGGTACAACCTTTGCATGTGTCAACTTACTCAAGTTTACCTTTGGGAAGCCCTATAGACATCTGTTGCATTATCTTTAAAGCCCCATGATGCAAATGGCCCAACTGCTTGTGCCACAACTCACCAATGTCTTGGCTTTGGACCAATTTTGTTTTTGTACTCAATGTTGCACAATCATCTACCTCTAGTTTATAGTGATTCTTCACCCGAATCCCTATCCTCTTGGTATGACCTATGGCTATGTGTCTTAGGAACGCCTTTCCTTTACTGAATACAACATCATAGCCTTTGTCCTCCAATGTTGCGACCAATACCAATTTCTTCTTCAGTCCAGGCACATACATCACATCTATCAAGGTGATAGGAGCTCCATGCTCCCTCTGAAAAGCAATTGTTCCCACTCCTGAAACACTATACATTCCATCGTCACCCATCTCTATGTGCATCTTGAGGTCTTTCTCCTCCAAGGCACTAAATAAATTTTTATCACCGGTCATGTGGAATGAGGCTCCATTGTTAAGATACCAAACAAAACCCATCATCGATGACACCATGAATGCGATGAGGGTAAAGTACATTTCGAATTGAGAGGCTAATGCCTCACCTTCCAATCCTTCTGAGGATCCCTTCTTGGACTTTTTCGACGGGAAATTAGTTGCATAATGTCCCATCTCGTGACAATTAAAGCATCTTACTTTAGACATGTCACCCTTCTTCCCTCCATGAGAAGAATTCGATTTGGAATGGGAAGCCTTCCCCTTCCCTTTCCTTGCCTTACTTTCTAAGGCCAGATTTTCTTCATCATCATTCTTGGATAAAGAACCATCTTGTGTGCTCCACCTGATCTCCTCCTGCATAAGATCTGACCACAGTCGTTCCAATTCGGCAGTTTCTCCCTTCCATTCATAAAGTCCTAGTAACTATTCCATCTCTTTGGAAGGCCAAGGAGAGCGAGACTCACCATATCATCATCAGAAATAGTTATTCCCACATTGCCAAGATCATCTCTACAGGTGGTGAGCTTGTTCAGATATGTGGAAATAGTATCGCCCTTCTCCATCTTGATTCTTCAAAGCTTATCCTTGAGTGCCAATTTCCTCTGGTTGCTACTGTTCTGGTAGAGGTCCTTCAATGTCTTCCACATTGAAAATGAGTATCCTTCCCATGGAGACTCGAGACAATATGGTCTCGAACTCCCTCAAGGAAGATCCATCTCGCCTTCGCCAGATACTATTCCATTTAGCCAACTCTTGTGCACTAGTTGAAGTTGGCTTAGGATTTCTTGATTAATGAATTCCTTCAAGCCATTATTTCTAATACAGCCTCATTCTATCTTTCCATGCTATGTAATTCCGAGTACCTTCCAAGGCATACTCGAGTCTCAAGCCATAGAATGCCATTGGCCAACCTTGAAGTATGATATGAATTCGATTTGCACCTGCAACCCCGAACTTCAAACTTCAAATTCTCTTCTCAGTATACTGTTCACAGCTCTGATACCATGTAGAAAATTTCTACAAAATCCAGCTCTGATACCATGTAGAAAATTTCTACAAATCCAGCTTTATACCATGTAGAAAATCTAGTGCGGGTTAACTCGATAATGCAATATAAATCAAAGAAGAATACTATAACCTACTTCTACTATCAATTTGTAGAAGCTTAAAGATCGAGCTGAACAATAGAACCAAAAGAACAAGAATCAATCGCACAATACACATGAAAATACTTTGGGGAAAGCCTTAGCTAAAAACCCCACTCTATTGTATTATCATACAAGTTGGAAATACATAGGAATTATACAAAGCCTTAGCTCTCACATCTAGCCAACTCTCAGTACAATCCTCACAAATGCTCACAGACAATCTTGGCTTCTCTCCAGCCTTTCTCTCTACCTTCCAGGATCCTATTTCCTTGCGCTGTTCCTCTGAGATGATTCTCCTGTTACCAAGTGGATGATCTCGCCTCCAAAACTGCGCAATCTTCAAGGATTGATGCCTTGAATGCATGCATGAGTTTTCTTTATAAGAAAACACATGCAAATGATAGTACACTATCCTTGACTTTAATCTCAACTGGGTGTTTCTCATAATAGACATGCATGAGTTTCTGATGAGGGAATCTTTAGTTAACTGGAGTACACTAGTTGATTGCATGCATGCATCAACTGACTATTAACTCACCATTAGTTCCTCAAACAGTTTGGAACTAATTTAACTGGACTTAACTTAGTAAACCGAGTTAACTAATTACAACTCAAATATAAATCAATCTTATCTCCTTAATTTAAGGGATAACTCTTGCATGACTTCAGAAAAACTTCTAACTTGAATTTATCCAACTAATTAATTCAAAATGAATTAATCAATTATTTCCAAATAGGTGTTAAGACTAAATTCGATTTTAATTCACAATTTAATTCAAGGACAAATTAAATTGGAATATTCTTGTTGCCACATTTCAACAGAAAAGGCCCGAGACCTTTTGCTTATGTCCTTGGAGTCTTTGGATGACTCATCATCAGCGATGACTCCGATTGCATGCAAGTCCTTCTCAACAATATCTTAGAGGCTAGGGGTTAAAGAATATCTTTCTCTTTTCTAAATATTTGGCAGAAAAAGTGTGGTTGGAGGCTATTGACTTCTTAAAGCCTATGGAAAATTATCATTTTCATAAATACATTGCATCGATCCGACTATAAGAATAGATAAGGAGGGTGGGAAATTTTAGGACTAATATTTCGGTCATATGGAGGATTCTCCTCCTTTGATCCTATTGGCACATGTTTAGCATGAAGAGTAGGTAATGGTAGAATGGTGAGAATAAGAGTGGATACTTATCTAGGAAGTAATGGGATACATCTATTACCACAACCACGTGTCGACCTCCTAAGAGATGAAGGCATTTCAAAGCTCTACAATTTGGAAAATATGACTAGTTTTACTATTTGGAGCTAGGGATGTAAGTATGTGGTCGATCCAAGTATAGATAACGACTTTAGGGAATTTTGGTTAGACTACTTAGAAAGACTTAGAGACCGGGCCACATTCTGAAGAGGAGCAAAATCTGTAAGAGAGTCGACATCTATGATTTTCTCAAAACCACTTCCCTTGAATAGTCTATTGGACTTCTTTCCCAAGAAAGGCAAGGGACGATCCTTTAACACATGTTCGACCTGGTGGGAGTGTCTATAATGGAAAGGGACTCCTTTATAGTCCAAGATTTTCTTGTAGGAGAGGCCATTGTAATGTAGCTTGATCGATGACACGAGGCCTTCAAACGTGTCCAGATTATCCATAATGCGAGAAACCAACATCCTACCAGAGTCTTTGTACAAGTTATTTGCTTCAATGAAGTCCCCCAACAAGTTTCAAATAAGGTGGAAAATATATTGTGACCAAACTACATTAGAATTCCTAGTAAATTAACCCAGATTGACCTTGAACCTAATTTCTCTCTGTTGGCATCAAAAAAGGGACTCCATCTTTTAAGAAGCATGGAATCAAAATCGATACACAATTATTTTCTCAGAGTCCACGAACAATCATCCTTTGAGGAAAAACAGAATGCAAACCATCCTCTTACCAAAATGTTGACTTCAGGTAACATAGATATATATTTTCCTTGTGACTCCTTTAGTCAATTGACGAGTCTTTCCTTTAAAAAATCGCAACCTTGGACCCTCCCCACCAAAACACTCTTAGTGGTGGCCATAACTTCACCAAATTGAACTTCTTTGTTGAGAGTTAGGTTATCTTCTTTCAATCTTCCTTTTGTGCATTTTACCTTTTTGTGCTTCTTATCTAGTTTTGTTGTTGGCTCAGGTGACAAATTGGTCTTCTCCGCTTGGGGAGGCTCTAGAGAAGCTACTCCATCCTTTTGAACTGAATCATTGGGAATTTGTTCCTTTAGATATGATGAAGGATGGATTTGAGATGTTGACCTCGAGAACTGAGGAAACCCTAATGCATTGTTATTCAAAAGGTGAGTCAACAATGAAAGGCCTACAGATCATAAGGGACCAACTTTCCCCTGAACTTGAATGCATTTTTATTCACAAGGTGAATCAACAGCGAAATGCCTATAGAGCATAAGGGACCAAATTTCCCCAATCCTAAGAAGGGATTTGGGAAAAGACGAGGAGCCGAAGTAGAAGTTAAAAATTGAGAGGTAGGAAACGCCAAGAGCAGACCCTCGAATGCAACGAGACTTTCTCTGGAAGCCACAATGAATGAAACAAAAATTTCCCCTATAGAGAAAAAAGAAACCATAGTACCCACTTCCTCCAAACTCGCCAGAACCCCATCATGAGCCCACGGGAAGATAACGACTGGAGAGCTTACTAGGATATTGACCACGCTAAAGGAGAATGGAGGTCTTCCTTGGAGAACAAGTTTTGGGAAACCATCTTAGCCGAAAGGGAGATCAGAAGTTGATTTGAATTTGGTAGACCTTTATATTCCAATAGACCCTCCGCTTGCTCAAACACTGAAACCAAAAATTCCTCTGAAGGTCCACTCGAAGAAGCCCCAAGGGACTAAGAGGGAAGACCTCGTCAGTAGTCGACGCCGACTTGGTAGAGTGAAGAGAGGAGAAAATTTCGAAATCAAAAGTGCCAGATGTCATCGGAGGGGAAAAATCCACCTGCTGAGGTGGCAAGCTCTAGATAAATACATCTTCAAAAGGGTCTATAGATAAGTCCAACTCATCCTCGTATCTCGCCATATTCAGAACTTACTAATAACCATAAACACAACAACTAAAACAAAGGCTTTGAATGCCTTGAACCCCACAAAGATCCACTAACGACACTGCCTATTACCCCTGTTACATACAAGCCTTCGACTATAAAAGCCAAGAAACCCTTTTTGTGAAAAAATAACCAGACCGCAGACGACAAGAGCTTATGGGAGGAAAGATTTGTCTAAAAGTAGGTCGGATCACTACGCCATGTGTAAAGCATGTGAATGCGGCCCTTCAAGATGTCTCAGGCTTACAAACGTGAAATTGTGACCGCAAGAGCACTGCAGATGGAACCGAAAAAACATCCTAATTTTCTTTCCATGTGTTTGTGTTTTTAATATTCCACAAGTTAAAGTTACAAATACAAGATTATAACTTAAAATTTGAATTTCCCATAATACTCTTATGGTGAGTAGATATTATTTGAATATATATATTATCAGCTAAGATAAATCCAATCAAGTTTAATTACTCCTTTTCTGACAAAAGACAACAGAAGATATGATAAGGTTGTAGCAGTTTGATACATCAAAACCTATATATCGCTTTCTTATTGTTCTTTTTATAACTAGTTCTCATATTTTAAAAGGAAAAAGCAATCTTTAAAAAGAAAGAAAAAACACGAGAGAAATCTTCAACATAAATTTTCATGTTGGAGCTCTCAAAATGAAAGAAATCCATGCTAGAAATAAATTCCATGGAGTCCCACACCACCCCTCATCAAATATTGTAATCATGATGCCCACTTGGAATTACAAATCCTTTTTGAGAGGGTATCAACAATGGTGTTTAGCTCCCTATAAACTTACGTAAAAGGAATCCACTCAAAAGAGCATAAAACTTCCTATATGTCGAGAAGAAGACATCATAGATATATGTTCTCAATAACTACTTTTTTCTTAACCCATCAATAACAATTTAAAATCTCCCTAAACCTTAAGTTTTTTAATATTCTTAATAAAACAATAAAAAGAAAGGTATAATAAGTGGTATATATATAGAGACAAAACAAAATTTATAATTTTACAGAGATAAGAACATTACATTGTACACTTAGCATCCCATATATATAAACAAAACTACAACAAAGAAATATAATAACCATATACATAATCAAAACTATAGCAAAGAAATAGAATTTAATCATAGAATAGTAATGTAGTAGTCCTTAAATAATCATTTTTTATGAGTTTTATCATGATATATTAAAATAGTGAGATACATTTTCTTTACATTTAATACCAACTATGTTTATAAGATTTTTCTCAATTATATCAAAACCATTTGTATGTATTTTTTTAATTATATAAAAACTATAAATAATAACTTCATTAATAAAGAAACAAACTCTAACATCTTCAAAATAAAACAAAATCATATAAAAAAAAAGCCTTCCTAATGCTCCCATGATCCGAAATGGATTTTGGATAGACTCCTAAGTCTAAGGGTTCCTCAGAGAGGAAAATGAAAGTCCCAGGAAGTTTGTGGAAACAGCCCCATTGCAGAGATCGTCTTATTCTGAATCTACTGCAACTTGAATGGGCAAAAATGGACTTAGGATGCAGAAATTATCGCAGAAAGAAGATGCCCTTTGTTCTTTAGAAAAAGAGGCAAAATCCTCTAAAATCGGCAAAAAAACCTTATAAAGGGAAATCGCATCGGAGGAGGTCCAAAAGGAGGACTTAAGCAGAAAGGGGAGAAACCCCCGATTGCCGATCCCCGACATATCGGGTCGAAGGCGGGCATATGCACATAACCTAAGGCAAGGACCACGGGCTGATGCAATATTATGATCACCAATATTGGCGGATCGGCATTGCAGATGCCACGAGTAAAGGGACGGACCCCCGGGCCCATGCGACTTGCGATTGTGATATATCGCATCGCAACGTCACGTCGCAGTGATGTAAAGGGGCGATAACACCGGACCCGATGGACTCTATAGGCGCGGTTCGATAACATTTGAGTTCCACCATAAAGAGGCTTTCCTGTGTATTAACAATTTTCAGTGTAAAAACCGAAATTCAAAGGAAAGATGCCCAGAGAGATCAAGTCAGACCCGAAAGGGAATTATAAACACGGCGCCATTTTATTTGAGTTCCGATAAAGCGAGATTTTGGGCAGGACTCAAGCGGTAAATGGTATTAGGCTGGCTTCGCCCGATCCCATACAATGAACGACACGTCGCTGGCGGAGGAGAGAGGAAAACCACCTTTTCGGGTGAGTAACCTCCCTACTCCTAAGCCGCTCGAAATTGAATATTGACCGTTGATCGGAGATCACCCAGATTGACAGTGGGGTTTGCGATAGCGGCCAAAGGTGGATGCGATGCGATATTAGGGGCAATTGCGATATATTTTGAAGTCCGGTAAGACGAATTTTGTCAGGTTTTTCATCGTTTTCCTGTGTATTTGGGATTTTGTCCAATACACTAATGCGATGCGATATAATGCCTAATGGCGGATGCAATAAGGATTTTAGGGGCGACTGAATGGAATTTCACGTTCGATAGTGTATTTTGCAGAAAACTTCGTGTAATGGATTTTTCTCAGTTTTCAAGTTTTTGCCTATGAAACGGCCCCGATTCCTTTTGTAACCATTCCTGATCATCATGCCATGCTGCAGCAGGCGTTTTTACAGGCAATGATGCATTTTGCAGCCACGGAGCCGCAAAGCCATATGGCCAGTCAAACTGATAGGGAGCAGAGAAGCTACAGAGCTGCAAAGGCATAATGAAATGCAGAGAAACAACTGGGGTAGCTGAAAAGTTAGAAAAGTACCTCAAAGGAGGCAGAGAGCTTAATTGAGAGCAGGCAGAAGCAAAAGGAGGCAAAGAGCTCAACTGAGAGCAGGCAGAAGCAAAAGGAGCATAGAGAGTGAAAAACTAAATGCGCAAAGCAGTTGAGGGAGTCTTTGGGGTCACTTGGAGGTCAAGTGGAAAGAAAGAGAGATGAAAGTTGCAGAAAGCCAAAGAAGCCAGAGCTAGAGCCGAGAGCCAGAGCCAGAGCCAGAGCCAGAGTCGAGCGCCAGAGCTAGAGCCAAAGCAAGAGCCTAGAGCCAGAAAGCCGAGATCTTTAGAGCTAGGGGATAAGATGGTGTTCTGAACCCATTGTATTCTGTGTAAACCAGTGGAGTTGAGTGTGGAGCTTGTAAAAGAACTTAGACCATAATCCTAGAGAACCTAGTCGAGTTGACTAGAGCTCAAGAAGATGTAGCCCAAGAGTTTTGGGTGAACTCCAAATTAATATTGTTGTTCTATGTGTGTGCTTTATTGCTGCACTATATCTGTTGTTTTATTCGCTTTTATATGTCTTATATCAGTTCAAGCAAATAAACTTAAAACACATAAACAGTTTAAAAAAACACCAACATACACCTTATTTTCAAGCACATTTAATTCCACATTGGTTAATCATAAAGACTTGGGAATATTTAAGCTTTGGAAGTGGGAGAGGTTCTTGTAAGTTAGACAAGAAGCATAAGTGCCCCATTTTTAGATCAGGTGGTATCCGAGCTTGAGATTGATTAACCCCGCCTTCAAAGAAGGTTATATCAGAATGCTTGATTGATAGAGCAAAGATTGCTTGTCTGAAAGGTGTTTAAACAATCAGAGGTTGATTGTATGCTTGTTTCCAAATTGACTATTGTTTGAGTTTGCAGAGGTGAATAGAAAGTTATTGATATCTCAGTACAGGAAGGACAAGAAGGAAGAAGGGCTGAAGGCATTCTTCTATCCCAAAGGACCTCAAGGCAATCCTTGAAGCACAAGAGGTTTGTTGCAAAAGGTTGTTGAATAAGCTCTTTATTAATCTTGTTTGAAGTTCTTTTGTTCATTGGCATACTGACTACTTCTACAAGTGAGTCCTCAAATTCTACTTTCTTCACAAAAGTCTTTGATGAAGACATAAAGCAAGACTTTTTCATCATGATGGATATGGTGAGGGAAATGTATGAGGATGGAAGGAAGAGCAACATACTTAGAGAGAATTTGAATTCTGTGGAGGAAGAGAAGCAGATGCTTTCTGACAAATTGCAGGAAATGGAAAGGCAACTTCATATTGCAAATATGAACCTGAAAAGGATGCATGAGTTGGAGCCGCAACTTTCTGTTTCCAAAGAAGCCTTGGTCAAGTACCAGCTTGAAGAAGAGGTAAACCATTTCAGTTTGTCTTCAAATTCTTCTAAGAATACTTATAATTGTTCTTTTGAAAAACATACTAGAGGCATAGGTTCCAAGATAATGTCCAAGATGGGCTATGAAGGAAAAGGCTTGGGTAGACATGCACAAGGTATTGTCAAGCCAATAATGTTTGAGGAAATGCCTAAGTATTTGGGTCTTGGCTATGGTCAGTCTTATGGAGAGAGTTCCAAAGATGCCATGAAGGCCATTGAAACAGCTCCAAGAAGGAGTTGCATTGCAGGTCTTCCTCCTCAAGAGTGTGAAGATTGTATTCAGGAGGAATGTAATAGCTTGAAACATCATTTGCAAGATGCAGGTTTTCAGAAGCACACACTTGAACCAGATGTGGAGTACTGAAGAAGGTATGTTTTTGTTGATTATTTTGTCATCTTTTCATTAAAACTCACAGCCCCTTTGCATCATGAACTAGGTAGATAATAAGAAATCACGAAAAAATCTATAGGATTTATATGCAACAGGAAAACACTAATAATTTCCATTTCTTATCCAGGAAAAGGGAAAAACAAAAGATTGTTGTTCCAAAGAAAAAGACAGGGCCAAGTTAACTATGGTCCCTTTGGTGGGGAACCACATGCAAACAAGGCGATCCAAATTAAAGCATATCAACCAAGGAAAGGAAAAGGAGATATAGACTCGGCGCAAGAAAAAAAATGGATAACTGGGAATTAACAGTTTGGTGAATCCCTCAGGATCCTTTGATCTTGAGGGATCACTGCCTTAACTATTTTTGCATCATTGATATCTCTTCTTTAGCTGTTATAAACAGGGGCAACACCGCTAGCCCGGGGGGGGAGATCTGCTGTCATTTTTCTATGTAACTTTTCTCTATATTTGAGACTTTGATCATCGACTCTCATTGAGAAGTAATCCACTGTAACTCTGTTTTAATGCTTTAATATAAATCTGGTTTTAGTTTCATCTTTAATCCTGGAATAATTTCAAGCGATGTGTCCCTGGAGGCTAAGGGCCCGGCCTTGGTGGAACACTTGCTCCTGTACTATTATCTTTCGTTCATGCGTGGTTTTCATTATCAACTTTGTTCAGTAATCTGATGTGTTTTGTCATTTTACATCACGACTCTGTTATATTTGATTTATGTTTGACTGAGTAATATCGTTCTCTATGACAGGAATGTCGTATTGTTCATTCTAACTCCTAATGCATTGTTGTTCCTTTAATCATTAATATAATATTGCTGGTCTTTATGGAATGTTGTCGTTGTTCAATTACAAAATAACCGAGTTGTAACATTCATAAATTGGTATTACGGTATTCATCTATGGTTTACATTTAATTGCGATTGCTGGTCAACTGACATTGTTGTTCCATTACAAATTACAATTGTTATTATTTATAACTAAGATTGATATTTGTGGTATCGAAATCAGATTACTGCTTTTCTGAATATTAAGGCGTGCCGTGTGTGTTATTTATCTTGGTTTATCGTGCACTCACATCTGGCTCTGAGTATTGTTCTATATTTCATTGCCAATCAATTGTCGTTCTATTTCCGTGTGCTGTCCGATTTGTTTTTAGAGTAAAGATTGCTATCTGATTTCTGTAGGATACGATTGCTACACTTATCTCTGAAGATTAAGGTGTTGTTATTTATAAGAATTAGTTGTTGTTACATTTTCTAGTTACTGTTCCATTTCTTAGTTGCTGTTCCATTTCCTGATTATTTGCGTTATCATTGCTTTGGTGTGCCAAACGATCTGAAACTGTAGTGGGCGTTGATATTTGTTGTCTAGTCCCCAGGTTGATGATCTATTCCTTGATTATCTTTAGTTCCACCAGTTTACAGAGGGATGAGTTACTGTTACTGGACCCTTGACTGATAAATTGTTTAGTTTTCTGAATGCATGATTTTAGCCTTAAAGTGCTTTGCTATAAGTAGATCTTGTTTTAAGTATCCGTTTACTCTTGTATTTTGAGCACTATACTCTAGCATTACTCTCACAAATGACAGCCTCAAACTGAGACACTCTTTGAAATAACAAAACGTTCCTATATTGACAAGTTAATGTGAGGCAATTAGAGGTGAAAAAGACCCTTTTTACGACTCAACATTTTGGCACCGTTGCCGGGGAAGAGTGTAGCCATTTGTCTCTTTTCAGAGTAGTGTAAGAGCCTGCTAGGAAAGAATTGGGTTTTAAAAACAGAAGGTAAGAACCTGCGTGTGGAGTATGTAATAGCCTTGCTCCCCTGCCCGCTTTCCTGCAGATTTGTTGTTGTTTTGTTTGGGTAGAACTTAGCAGTTGATTTGTGTGCATGACTAAGCAGAAAAAGCTAAAAAGGAATCCCAACCCTCTACCCAAGCCTAATAAAGCTAAGGGGCCGGTGACCCTTGGCCGGTCGACCTTTATAGACGAAATCCTTAAGAAAGCAGAATCTCAGCCTTCAGTAGGACCTGGAAAAGTTAATTCTAGAAAACCTACTAATTCCCTTCAAGCCATAGGATCACCATATGTAGCCTTTGCTGAGGTGCATAGTCAAACTGAAGAGCAAGATTTTCAAGAAATTGAAAATTCTATCCCATAAGCATTACAAAAAGGGAATCTTAGCAACCTCTCTGAAGGAAGAGGAGAGACAGGAGAAACTGAAGAACCAAGATCTCTTGTTGGGGTAAGTCAGCGATTAAGTAGTCCAGATAAGGGAAGCACTGCAAAAATCATTTATAGCGAAGTTGAAGAAATTCAAGAACCTGAATCCCCCCAAACAGTAGGTACTCTCATTATCCCAGATAAAGGAAGTGATGTCAAGGCCATTCCCGCTAAAGCCATTCCCCCTCGACAACCTAGGAATACCCTCCTAGATATCCCAAAAGGTTATTGGCATATATTTGACCAAATCGCCCAAAACCAGCCAAACACCCAAACCTCTTCACTGAAATACCCCATTGTGGATACTGCAGCTAATGCACCTATGAAAGCAATTCCTGTTTAGCATATCCCTACATTCCATGGCCTTACATCAACGGATCCGGATGCATTCCTGTTTGAATTTGATGTGCTGTGTAGAGGATATGACTACACCACCGATCCCCAGAAACTGAAATTATTTCCCTCTACATTAAAAGGCACTGCTTTAAGATGGTTTATGGGATTGGGTGGTGGTGTTATAAATAACTGGGATCAAATGAAGGAGTCTTTTCTAAAATAATATCAGGATTATTGTAGGTCTAAAGAGTTAAAAGATGAAATATTTCAGATGGTAGCTAGACCAAATGAAACATTAGAAGAATATGTTGAACGTTTCCAGTATAATCTTCAAAGATCGCCTTATGCATCATTACCTTTACCAGATAATGTATTAAAAATAGCATTAATTAGGGGAATGAAGGAACAATGGATTGAAACATTAAATATTATGGGAAAAGGAGATATTTATCAGGAAAATTTTGCTGACATTATTGATCTATGTATCAGAAGTTCGAGAGACAACACAAGACTAAAACCAGTAGAACATGATCAGTTTGCAAGAGATAACAAAATTTCGGTAGAAGGAGTAACTCGTGCAGAAATTGGAAATTTGTTAGAAAATTTTAAAATTGACATATTGGGGACACTGACAACACAACTTGATATTATGCAGGCGAAACAAAAGCAAGCAGAGGCAAAACAGAATCTGGCAATCTTCTGTCCTAGATGCAAAAAGAAACACAACCATAAGGAGTGTCCATTAGATGCAGTCCAAGTCTACGCCATTTGTACAAAGGACCACTCTACAGAGAGCTGTCCCTCACTTCCTGGATTGAAAGTGGTATACAAGGAAGCGGAAGAAGAGCCAGAATCGGTGTATCTATTCAATCAATGCTATCAATGGTAGCCACAACAATCAGGTATGTTTTCAGATCCAACTTCTTCTTTTCAGCCTCCACAATATCATGCTCAACAATATAATATGATGTGGCAAAATCAACCTCCCTTCCCGAATTGGTCACAACAGTCATTCCCTTCATCATCTCCAGGCCGCATCAACCAAGCCAACCCAATTGGCCAAATTTTCCCTATACCCCACTATATTGGCAAAATAATGTATATCCAGCACAATGGACCCCTCCTACTTCGCAGAGTCAAGCCTGGCAAATAAATTGGCAAAGACTGCTGAATCAGCGAGTAGGAACCATCCCACTCCCTCAACCTACACTGTGAGCCTTACAACAAAACCCCCAGCCTAACTTAAGACTGCAACTCCCAGCCCAACCCAACCCTAATCCGAATAACAGACCGATCCAATCTATTCAAATAATTGAAACACCAGAAATAGGAACTGATCTAAGGGAGTGTAATGACCTTCAATTAAGATCTGGGCATATCATTGAAACAGAGGGAGATAAAACAACTCAAAGTGAAAATCAGTTACCTATAGAACAACCGCCATAATAAGAGGATGTGACCAGACAACAAATTCATAACCAAGCAACCACATCCTCTCCCCCATTCCCAGAACAATTAATTATACCTCGACCTATACAATATCCTAATTTTGACATTCTGGGAGAACTAAAAAACCTGTACATAAAAATCCCATTCCTCCAAGCCATTGAAGACATCCTGATATATGCAAAGACTATCAAAGAATTATGTATAAAGAAACCAAGGAGGAAAATAACAAATAATCCAAGAGTCTAAGTAGTTGGCACTCTATCCGACTTATTATCAGGAAAAGAAACACCCGTTAAATACGAAGACCCAGGAAATCCAATAGTAACCGTACAAATCTATGGTCAAACCTTCTCAAATGCCTTAGTTGATCTAGGAGCTACAATTAATATCTTA
Organism: Pinus taeda; assembly: GCA_000404065.3. Classification (NCBI taxonomy): domain Eukaryota; kingdom Viridiplantae; phylum Streptophyta; class Pinopsida; order Pinales; family Pinaceae; genus Pinus; species Pinus taeda. The sequence goes on along the minus strand of APFE030173565.1, from coordinate 154,631 downwards.
ACAACTACCACTTGCCAAAAACTGGGCATTACATCAGTAGAACCAACCTATACTTTACTAGAATTGGTTGACCGATCTGTGGTTAGGCCAGAGGGCACACTACATGATGTCATGGTATCGGTGGACTCCTGGGAGTATCCGGCCAATTTTCTGATAATAAACCCCAAAAACTGACTCGATGGACATCCATTGATTTTAGGCAGGCCTTGGCTTGCAACTGCCGATGCTTATATTAGCTGCCGACAAGGAAATATGACTATAACTAGAGGGGCAAATATCAAGAACCTAGCTTTATATCCTCCAGCACAGCCAAGTGTCACAATAATAAAAACTAACAAGCACCATGTATCATACCTCACTGAAAATATTAGATCCCAATTAACCATAGAAGAGGCCCTTGATTTCAAAGACCAAACAGAAGATGATGCCATTAACAATTTTATTAGCCAAACTGAACCCAGATCCCACATACAATGTCACATGATAGAAGCAACATTTGATAATGAATTAGAAGAAGATCCTCTTAAAGATACACATGAGCAAACAATACCTACTACCTCTGTTTCAAATAGGAAAATTGTAGAATTGAGTCAGGAAAGACTTTAAACGTTAATGCCAACCTGACTTCCGAACAAGAAGAGAAGCTCATCCAACTATTGATGAAATATAAAGAAGAATTTGCATGGGACTACCATGATATGAAAGGAATTGATCCCCAGTTATGTACACACCACATTTACATAGAAAAGGATGTGAGACCTGTTCGCCAACCACAAAGGAGACTGAATCCTCATCTAAAAAATGTTGTAAAAGTTGAACTTCAAAAATTTTTAGATGTCAATTTTATCTATCCTATCTCCGATAGTAAATGGGTCTCTCCACTTGTTGTGGTACCAAAGAAGAATGGAAAGTGGAGGATTTGTGTAGATTATAGAGAGCTAAATAAAGCAACACAAAAACACCACTTTCCCTTTCCATTCATTGACCAATAATTAGACACTTTGGCAGGAAATAAATTCTTTTCTTTCTTAGATGGCTTCAGTGGATACAATCAGATTCAGATTGCCCCTGAAGACCAAGACAAAACCACTTTTACTTGTCTTTGGGGAACCTTTGCCAACAAAGTTTTACCTTTTGGCTTATGCAATGCTCCTGCCACATTTCAAAGGGTTATCCTCAGTATCTTTTCAGACTTAATAAATGAAGGGCTTGAAGTATACATGGATGACTTTACACCATATGGAGGCAATTTTGACCCAGCATTGGACACACTGGAAAAAGTCCTGCAGCGTTGCATTGCCACCAGGCTTTGTTTGAGCCATGAAAAATGTTATATGATGATGACTAAAGGACTTATTCTAGGCCATTATATCTCAGCAGCTGGCATACAGGTAGACCCAGCCAAAATTCAAATAATTTTGCTAATTCCTACTCCTACCACTCAAACAGAGGTACGCAGTTTTCTTGGATTTTCTGGTTATTATAGAAGGTTTATAAAACATTTTTCACATATTGCTGCACCTCTATATGCGCTGATAGGTAATGTTGACTTTCTTTGGACAGAAAAATGTGACCGTGCTTTTCAGGATCTGAAGAAGCTTGTGTCCACATCCAACTTTTTCAAAGGAACGACATTTGCGTTTTCTGCTATTCATTTTCCAAAGGAACAACAATTTCAGTTGTTGTTGTTCCTTTTCCAAAGGAACGACACTTGCATTTTTTGTTGTTCCCGTTCCTTTTTCAAAGGAACAACACTTGTATTTTTTTTTTCTCTTCCTTTCTGGAACGAAAACATTCTTGTATTCCTTTTACTTATGCTTGTTCTCCTCGCTGTTCCAATTTAAAGATGCCTGTTGTCCCTGCTGTTTCAAGTCTTTTGGAGCACAACGATACACTTATGCAATGGATACAAAACTACAGCATACTGAAATCAGTAAATTATATAAAATCACTATTTTTACAAGAAATTTCTTTGAATTGATAAGAGGAAAGAGGAAAGGACACAATTATCCATTATTTTTGCAGTCATTATTCTACTAATACTGATATGATTGGTTATCTTTATCATGTTGGTTCTTTTTAAATTCTCATAATCTTCTTTGATCATTATTAAGGAATAAGAACAAAGGGTCTGTATTTTTCTATTGAGATGTTAAGACTTCTTCCACCATTCCTACTCTTAAGGAGTGTTGAACCACCCTTTGTGTATAAAAAGGAAAGTACTTTATGAAAAAGAGAAGGAAAAAAAAAAGAAGTTTATATAACTTATGGGTTGTCAAATGCAGGATACGGGTCTCATCAAGAGCCAGCCTACCATGATCATAAGGAAGAAAGTGAAGCGACATTCCCACTATGGCCACCACACCAGGGATATGATCCAAGAGGCACATCAGAGAAAATAAAGAGTCCTTGGGACAGGAGGTCTCATCATGAGCCGGCCTGCCCACCTTTCACTCCTTCCTGGTGAATGGCATTATGGCTAACTGGTCACTAAGCCAGTATAATGGCCTCCATTTTGACATTGCACAGCACTTCCTAAGCACACACAAAGGATCATGGTTCCATGGGTAAAACAAACAACTCTGTCAAGGTTATGGACACCTATCGGCAACAGAGCTCTGTTAATGGTATTGAAGTCACATTCCTTATACACCAATAGTAATCATCAACACCCTTCTGTGTCTTATACCTTCGTAATATATCACATAAGATTATGTATATCATTGCCCCAAACCATTAAACACATGAAAATATATTATAAGCAATCATGACGGAAAAGTTGATAATGACCGCATTAGACTCTGTGTGCATGTCAGTTGTCCTATCCTCCCAACCTCGCATCATATCACCGTAGTCTCTTATTTGTTAAGTGATCCTACTATACACCTCGATTTCAGCAATCTGCTCCTTTTGTAACACATGGCATTTCGGCATACGTTGTTCCTTTATGACTTTGTATTCTGGCAGTTCGGCACGTCACTCCCTCATTTGACGGCCGAGGATGACCTATTACATTGTAGGGGGGAGGCAGGTAACCTTATAATTCGCTGGCATATGTGTCAGACTATTATTTGGAAAACTGTTTACTTGGGAATAACAAGGCTCAATGGTATATTGTTTTTCAATTTGCATGGCTTGTTGTTCCTAAGCCATTTCCGTAGTATGCTCTGCGGTAATTAGTAAGTGACTCAGGATTTGAGCGAGTCCGACTGTTTCGTTATTTTCTCTGTGTTCTAACAGTTTGAACAGCCTGCTGTTCCATTGCCATCTCTGCAATTTTACAGTGAGATAAAAGCATGGGAGGAAGATCAATTTGAAGAAAACCACAAGTATTGACAGTCTCTGATGCTGCACAGGAAATCCTGGCAAGGGTAGGTTGGTTAGTTTATCTTAATCGTTTACAGGAATCCAACAAGACCATAACAATAGAATTCTTGCAGAATTTGCAAGAATATCACTCCACAGTAAGGGGGAGATGCATAACAGTCACCGATGAGATAATTGCAGAGGTCTCAGGACTACCAGCCACTGGACCTGTGTGGACGTTAAAGAAGGAGAGACTGCCAAAGATCATAAAAATCTTCCAGGATGAAGGCCAAAACCTGACAATCAGAGGAAAGGGATTTCTACCAGCAGCATTAGGAGAGCCATGGGAAGAATTAGCGAAGATCATCCAGAGCTACATCACCTGTGAAGGCAGGAAATACGTGGTAAGACCACGACACCTTAAAATTTTAGCCGTATTAAAACAGAAATGCTATGTGAACTTACCTACATTTTTAAATTCATTACTTCATGATGTTGCCCGAAGCATGAAAAAGTCACAACATGTAGAATTGGTAGTAAGTCATCATGGGCTGATACGGTTGATAGTTAGCCACAACCTTGCTCAGCAATAGAGCAGCTAGGAAGAGCTAATTTCCATGATAGATGGGGGACTGACTATGCCATCCCCAAAACGTAAGCATACTACTAGTACACCAGAGAGACCATTGAAATGGAGGAAATCAGTCAGATTGGCATGGATTAGAGGGAGGCTGCAAAATTCCCAAGGGGATACTAGCCAACTAGTGGAGATAGGCGATTCAGGGGATGAGCAACCCCCGCAATTGGAAGGAGAAGAGAATGAGAAAGGATTGGAAGGAAATGAGGAAGGAGAAACAGAGGAAGAGATCGAGCAACCTGGGCAGGAGGAGGAAGAAACAGAGCAACGCGAAGACAACCCATAGCAAAATCCATTGCAAGAAGATGAATTGGCCAAAATTCTGGCCAATATGGGCAAATATGCCCATCCTCTCAGCTCGCTAGGCCTCCATATTGAAGAAGAACCAAAAGAACATTTTGCTCAGGGAAAAAATGCACCCGAAGAATTACGCGACGAGGGAGTAGAAGAAGAGAATCATCCTGTTCATGCTGAAAGTATGACATGAGGGAAAAGTGATACGAAGGAGGAACAATCTGTTCCCAGCGAGACTACATCGAAAGAATTCTAGGAAGAAGAAGGGGTGGAAAAAGAAGTCACCCAGGAAATAACAGAATTGGCTAGGGTTTTTACTCCTGAGCAACCCGAACAGAACAACAAAGGAGCACCCCAAGAAGAAAACCAGGGAATTGGACGAGATAACAGTCCAGGCCCGAGTAAACAGACAACTATTCCTTCTAAGAAAACATAATAAATTAAAAGATTACGGAAATAACATCAAATATTACTGAATGTGATAGCTCGAATTCGACAACAAATCAAGGTTTTGAAAATGAGAGAGGGTAAAAAGGACTTCGAGGGTGAAACATGCAACCACTCTGGCAAGACCCCTCAAGAAAAAGGTTAGGAGGACTCAAGTCCAGCCTGATGTTCAAAACCCTGTTGAGGAACAATTTGTTGTTCAAAGCCTGGAGGAACAGCAGCCTGCCGTTCAAAACACTGTTGAGGAGCAGTCTGCTGTTCAAAACAAAAAGGAACAACATTCAACTGTTTCCCATGTTGAAGTACAAACAGATGATATATCAGTCTGTGACAAAGAAGTTCAGACAGAGGCATAGCCCTCTGGAGAAATGCGAACCATAAACACGAGATGATGCAATAAGAAGGTTCAAGTGAACCTTCCGCTCACCACTACCATGTGGGACAGTGATCTGAGGACAGTAACCCTACGAGAGGGTTTGATGCAAGCTCAGCAGGTAGTAGAAAAACTTAAAAAACAAACGGTTTCTCGACAAAAGTATGAAGAATTACAACAATAGCTAAGGAATGTCAATTTATCCGAAAGCTAGGCCTTTGAAGGATGGCGAAAGGAAGAAGAAAAAGTCGTAAAGGTAACTCATAGGTTAGATATAGTTATCAAGCAGATGGATACCTTATGCTCTTTGTACACTGACATCCTAGCATGTAGAGCCCCTGCTAAGAATTATGCCTTTTTTTTAATGGAACGATATTTGCAATTGAAAATAAAGCCTGTCAGAGTAGGAGCCCCTATACAAATCAATACCATTGACGATTTTATAAATTGTTGTAAGAACTATGGAGTAAAGGTTCAAAGATTATTATGTGAATTGTATCTACATAACCTCGTGTTAGACCAAGAGACAGAGCAGAACCCCGGCCCTTTTGTTGGGGATATCCAACTGCAGGCATTTATTTCGTTTGGAGTTAATCAAATCAAATGGCTTAAAGCCTATAATGCCTTCCAAAGATAAGAAAACAGATTAGACTTATGGGTAAGAGCTGAGCCTAGAAATCCAGTACAGTTATGGAGGGAACATAGGAACCTCATGAGGACTCCAAGCATGATTGAAGCATTAGGACCCATTCATACAACAATCATTCGACAGGGAATAGAATACTTTTTTCACTATTAAAGACCTTGCCATTGATGCTGCTAAATTTCGATATCAAATTTCTAATCTGAATATCCAACTCAGGGAACCATTTAATTATGAGAACTTTAAGTTAGCCGCTGATAGCTGAACCTCTATGGTGAACTTATCTTGAGGGCAGGGCCATCTTGGTTAGGATATAGGTTCCATAGTTTGATTATTTGGCACCCTGCACCTGGATACGAAGCCTTGTATGAGATGCCTAAGGGTCAGACAGGCCATCTTTTTGAACACCTAGTTAGGCATCATGGTTGTACACCACCACATGAGATCCCATCTCCAGCCTACTCTCTCACTGCCTTACATGTAAACTACAATGTTTTCATGAGGGCATGAAAAAGGGTAAGCAGGGGGGTGTGTAGAGTACTGAAGAAGGTATGTTTTTGTTGATTATTTTGTCATCTTTTCATTAAAACTCATAGACCCTTTGCATCATGAACTAGGTAGATAATAAGAAATCATGACAAAATCTATAGGATTTATATGCAACATGAAAACACGAAAGGGAAAAGGGAAAAACGAAAGATTTCCATTCCAAAGAAAAAGACATGGCCAAGTTAACTGTTGTCCCTTTGGTGGGGAACCACATGCAAACAAGGCGATCCAAATTAAAGCATATCAGCCAAGGAAAGGAAAAGGAGATATCGAATCGGCGCAAGAAAACAAATGGATAACTGGGAATTAACAGTTTGGCGAATCTTCCTGAGGGATAACTGCCTTAACTATTTTTGCATCATTGATATCTCCACTTTAGCTGTTATAAACAGGGGCAGCACTGCTGGCCCGGGGGGGGATTTGCTGTCATTTTTCTATGTAACTTTTCTCTGTATTTGAGACTTTGATCATCGACTCTCATTGAGAAGTAATCCGTTGTAACTCTGTTTTAATGCTTTAATATAAATATGGTTGTTGTTTCATCTTTGATCCTGGAATAATTTCAAGCGGTGTGTCCCTGGAGGCTAAGGGCCCGACCTTGGTGGAACACTTGCTCCTATATTATTATCTTTCGTTTGTGCGTGGTTTTCATTATCAGCTTTGTTCGGTAATCTGATGTGTTTTGTCATTTTACATCATGGCTCTGTTATATTTGATTTATGTTCGACTGAGTAATATCGTTCTCTATGACAGGAATGTCGTATTGTTCATTATAACTCCGTAACACATTGCTGTTCCTTTAATCATTAATATAATATTGCTGGTCTTTATGGAATGTTGTCGCTGTTCAATTACAAAGTAACCGTGTTGTAACATTCATAAATTGGTATTACGGTATTCATCTATGGTTTGCATTTAATTGTGATTGCTGGTCAACTGACATTGTTGTTCCATTATGAATTACAATCGTTATTATTTATAACAAAGATTGATATTTGTGGTATCGAAATCAGATTACTGCTTTTCTCAATATTAAGGTGTGTCGTGTGTGTTATTTATCTTGGTTTATCGTGCACTCACATTAGGCTCTGAGTACTATTCTATATTTCATTGCCAATCAGTTGTCGTTCTATTTTTGTGTGCTGTCCGATTTATTTTTAGAGTAAAGATTGCTATCTGATTTCTGTAGGATATGATTGCTGCACTTATCTTTGAAGATTAAGATGTTGTTGTTTATAAGAATTAGTTGTTGTTACATTTTCTAGTTGTTGTTCCATTCTTAGTTGCTGTTCCATTTCGTGATTATTTGCGTTATCATTGCTTTGGTGTGCTGAACGATCTAAAACTGTAGTGGGCGTTGACATTTGTTGTCTAGTCCCCAGGTTGATGATCTGTTCCTTGAGTATCTTTAGTTCCATTAGTTTACAGAGGGATGAGTTACTATTACTGGACCCTTGACTAATAAATTGTTTAGTTTTCTGAATGCATGACTTCAGCCTTAAAGTGCTTTGCTGTAAGTAGATCTTGTTTTAAGTATCCATTTACTCTTGTATTTTGAGCACTATAGTACTAGCATTACTCTGACAAATGACAGCCTCAAAATGAGGCACTCTTTGAAATTACAAAACGTTCCTGGATTGACAAGTTAATGTGAGGTAATTAGAGGTGAAACAGACCCTTTTTACGACTCGACACCAGAGAGTTGTGGAAACTCTGACAACCTTGAGGAGATTGATTGTGTTCCAAAGGGAGCCACTTCTTCATTTGCTTCACCTCCTCATCAAGGCAATAAAGGTGAAAGAGGTAGGTATAAATCTAGTTCTAATCATATTCCTTTTCATTTTGCAAAGCATGATAAATTTCCACATAGATATGGGAAAAGAATTGCATGTTCCTTTTGTGGTTTGGATAACCATCATGTTTCTAGATGTTGGAAGAGAATGGCAACATACAGAAAACTTTTGAAGGGAAAGAAGCAAGAAGCCAAAGGTCCATTGGACAAGACAAATCATGCTGTCAAGAGGATGCACATGTGTTGTACTTACTGCCATAAGCAAGGGCATCTTGCTGAAAGGTGTTGGACTCTGAATCCAGCAATGCTTCCACAAAAGCTAAAAAAGGTGGAAAGAGAAGATGGCATAAATGGAAAGGAAAATTCCATGAATTATGTGTCTCAGGATGATTCACATGTTGATGCTGATGTGTAAACAAAAGTAGTATCTTTGAAAGGAACTGGTGAGAAATGGTTAGAGTTCTTATCCAATTAAGATTTCAGTCTATTGGTGCATATATTTGCATTTCTTTGTTGATGAGATGCAAGTTGTAGGTTTCTACCAAGAAGGTGAATGGAAAAGTTGAGCAGGAGACTCACTTTATTGCTGCAAGATTATATTTGATTTCAACGTCAAATGTACAGTGTACTTAAGTGAAAGTTGAAGGATGAAATGCATGCATGAGCATGATGTGCATGAACATAGGGATGTTGATGATTTCCTTGTATTTGAACATGTATGTGTAATTAACTTGCAGGGTTGATTGCTTTGACATGCATGTGATGTAATGTTGACTTGAGAGAAGTTAACTTGGTCTCCAAGATGAAGATAATAATGAAGTCCTAATGGTCTTTTTCTACATGCTTGACTTGAAGGGTTATTTGTTTTAAAGGCATGTTTTGTGGGCTTGTTGTTTAGTCCATCATTTGTATGCAGATGTAAGACATGGAGGTGTTCATAAGATGTGAAATATGTTTCTTTTGTTGAAGCAAGAGTTAGACCATCTAGTTGTTGTCTGTATTTCTGTTGTTATTAACAATGGTTGTTGACAGCTTTTCAAATAGGTGCAAATGAGAATTTTTTGGAGCAGGTGTACTTCACATTTGTTTGAGCCACCTTGGATCAATGGTCAAGGTAGAGAAGTTCAAACTACCTTATATGACCATCTTAGCAGGAGTTCTACAGGAAGGCAAGGAGGAAGGCAGTTCTTCCCAGAAGGACCAGGACATCCAGGAAGGAAAGTGGTCAGTGACTTGGTTCAGAGGCACTATGCAAAGGCAAGTGTGTGGAGGCTGAAAGAGAGGGTGTTGTTACTCTCATTTACTGTTCAGATCAGTGTATCAATCTTTTGGAGACCAAAAGTTATTTTAGTGGGAAGGTGTGATCCAAAATGGATTTTGGATAGATTCCTAAGTCTAAGTGTTCCTCACAGAGGAAAATGAAAGTCCCAAGAAGTTCTTGGAAATAGCCCCATTGCAGAAATCGTCTCGTTCTGAATCTAATGCAACTTGAATGGGAAAAATTGGACTTAGGATGTAGAAGTTATCACAGAAAGAAGATGCCCTTTGTTCTTTAGAAAAAGAGGCAAAATCCCCTAAAATGGGCAAAAAAACCTTATAAAGGGAAATCACATCGGAGGAGGTCCAAAAGGCGGACTTAAGCGAAAAGGGGAGAAACCCCCGATTGCTGATCCCCAACATATCAGGTTGGAGGAGGGCATATTCACATAACATAAGGAAAGGACCCTGGGCCGATGCGATATTGCAATCGTCGATATCGGCAAATCATCGTCGCAGATGCCACGAGTAAAGGGACGGACCCCCGGGCCCATGCGACTTGCGATTTCCATATATCGCATCGCAACCTCGCGTCACAACGATGTAAAGGGGCGATAACACTAGACCCGATGGACTCTATAGGCGCGTTTCGATAACATTTTAGTTCTGCCATAAAGGGGCTTTCCCACGTATTAATGCTTTTTAGTGTAAAATCCAAAATATAAAGGAAAGATGTTCGGAGTGATCAAGCCGGACCCGAAAAGGAATTATAAATGTCACGCCATGTTATTTGAGTTCCGATAAAGTGGGATTTCGGGCGGGCCTCAAGTGGTAAATGGTATTGGGCCGGCTCCGCCTGATCCCATACAATGAACGACATGTGGCTGGCAGAGGAGAGAGGAAAACCACCTTTTTGGGCAGGTAACCTCCCTACTCCTAAGCCGCCCGAAATTGAATAACGACCGTTGATCGGAGATCACCTAGATGGATGGTGGGGATTGCGATAGTGGTCAAAGGCGAACGCGATGTGATATTAGGGGTGATTGCGATATATTTTGAAGTTAGGTAGGATGATTTTTCTCTGGTTTTTCATCGTTTTCCCATGTATTTGGGATTTTGTCCAATACACTAATGCGATGCGATATAAAACCTAATGGTTGACCCAATAGGATTTTAGGGGCGATTGAATGGAATTTCATGTCCAGATTTCACGTCCGATAGTGTATTTTTAAGAAAACTCCGTGTGATGGATTTTTCTTAGTTTTCAGGTTTTTGCCTATGAAATGGTCCCGATTCCTTTTTTAACCACTTTTGATCATCATGCCACGCTGCAGTAGATGTTTTTATAGGTAATGATGCATTTTGCAACCACGGAGCCGCAGATCCAGATGGCAAGTCTAATTGAAAGGGAGCAGAGAAGCTGCAGAGCCGCAAAGGGATAATGAAATGCAGAGAAATGGCTAGGGTAGCCAAAAAGCCAGAAAAGTACCTCAAATGAAGTAGAGAGCTCAATTGAGAGCAGGCATAAGCAAAAGGAGGCAGAGAGCTCAATTGAGAGCAGGCAGAAGCAGAAGGAGCAGAGAGAGTGAAAAGATAAATGCACAGAGCAGCTAAGGGAGTCTTTGGGGTCACGTGGAGGTCAAGTAAAAATCCAGAGAGCTGAAAGTTGCAGAAAGCCAAAGAAGCCAGACCAGAGGAGCCAGAGCTAGAGCCAGAGCCGAGCGCCAGAGCGAGAGCCTAAAGCCAGAAAGCTGAGAGCTTCAGATCCAGGGGATAAGATGGTGTTCTGAACCCATTGTTTTCTGTGTAAACCAGTGGAGTTGAGCATGGAGCTTGTAAAAGAACTTAGACCATAATCCTAGAGAGCCTAATCGAGTTGACTGGAGCTCAAGGAGGTGTAGCCCAAGAGTTTTGGGTGAACTCCAAATTAATATTGTTGTTTTGTGTGTGTGCTTTATTTCTGCATTGTATCTAATGTTATATGTCTTATATCAGTTCAAGCAAATAAACTTAAAACACATAAACAATTTAAAAACAAACACCAACATACACCTTATTTTCAAGCACACATTTAATTCCTCATTGGTTACTCATAAAGACTTGGGAATATTTAAGCTTTGGAAGTGGGAGAGGTTCTTATAAGTTAGAAAAGAAGGCTAAGTGCCCCATTTTCATATCATCCCACCTATGGACGAGCAACATTTGCAAGCCTTCCCAATGCTCCCAAATGTGTTATGTACTAGAGCCACTAAATCCGTTGATCCAATCAATGACCACTTTATAATCTTTCATCACTTGACTTTGGTTAATCCGTTTTTCTAAAACTAAAGTTTACCAATTTGAGTGTCAAAAGTGATACTTCATAGTTCGTGTTCAAATTAATATCAACATTTTTTTAAACTCATTTTGTTAAACTTTAGTACCAATTTGACTGTCAATGAGTGATACTTTATGGTTTGTGTTCAAACTAATACAACATTGAATTTTATAAATAATAAAAATATGACTCAACATTGTATAGATTCATCTTAACCACGAATCTATTATCAACAGAGGGATCAAGTTTCTTTAGATGCAAACTTCTTTTAAAGTGCAAAATACATGCACCTTCTTTTAAAGTGCAAAATACAATGTGTAATTTTTCATTGTTTAAATTATATTTTTGCATGTTATATATATTACATAACTTAAACTTATAAGTGCAAAAAAAAATTGTTAGATTTCCAAAAAACATATATATTTAAAAAATAATCAAATTGAATAAATGAGATTACTTCAAATATTTTAAGCATAAAAACATATATTTTTTTCAATAGCCTTATATGATACATACATATGGATAATTAACTAAACATATATAACATTTATTTTTGTTTTTTATTATAGCCAATATAGCTTTTCTATATAGTAAAAAAAGAAAATTAGAAGAGACACGTGTCAACTCTATGTAAAACACATACAAAAATACATATTATCTTACACTAGGCTATTAAGCTGTAAAATGAAACGCTTTGCTCAATAACATTTTAAGAAAATAAAAAGAAATAATATTAATAATTTGTTTTTTTTAAAATATAATAGATTATTATTTTATCAAAATTTGAAATAACAAATTGAAAAGAAATACTAATCTTCATGAATTTGAACTAAACACTGAATAAAAATAAATAGATTAAATACTAGATGAAATATAAAAATTGAAATAAAAGTGAGACTTTATCTCACTTGTGTTTAAAAAAAAATGTCAAATTTAAGCTAAGTATAAAATAAATATTAAATTAAACTAGTATAAATTAAAAATTATAATTTTAAGCTAACATAAATTAAAATAATTATAATTTAAAAATCATAATAATTAATTGTATTAAACTTTAAAAATGTATCATATTTAAATTAAATTATATTTACAATAATATAAATGCAGTATAAATGCACAAAATATATGTGAGATGTAGTATCAATGCATACAAAAATACAAATATAATCACCTATGGACCCAAGGCTGATTTCATAAATTGAAATTGTATTATATATCAAGAACCTTGTTGCTCTAACAAGCATTTGTGTCGTCTATAAGTTCAAAGAAGGTTTACAATTTATATGGGAAATTGGAGCCATAATGTAGCTCATAAGATATGGAGCCATGATGTAGCTCACGAGTTCAAGTTCATGGAATTTTCGTTAGACTACTTGGAAACGCTTAGAGGTTGGGCCACATTTTGAAGAGGAGCAAAATCTGTAAGAGAGTTGAGATCTATGATTTTCTCAAAACCACTTCCCTTGAATAGTCTATTGGACTTCTTGCCCAAGAAAGGTAGGGGACAATCTTTTAACACATGTTCGACCTGGTGGGAGTGTCTATAATGGAAATGGACTCCTTTATAGTCCAAGATTTTCTTGTAGGAGAGGCCATTGTAATGTAGCTTGATCGATGACATGAGGCCTTCACGTGTGTCTAGATTATCCATAATGTGAGGAACCGACATACTACTAGTTTCTTTGTACAAGTTATTTGCTTCAATGAAGTCCCCCAACCAGTTTCCAATCAAGTGGAAAATATCTTGTGACCAAAACTACATTAGAAGTCCCAGGAAATGAACCCAGATTGACCTTGCACCTAATTTCTCTTTGTTGGCATCAAAAAAGGGACTCCATCTTTTGAGGAGCATGGATCAAAATCGATACACAACTATTTGCTTAGAGTCCAGGAACAATCGTCCTTTGAGGAAAAACAGAACGCAAACCATCCTCTTACCAAAATGTTGACTTCAGATAACGTAGATATATATTTTCCTGTGACTCCTTTAGTCAATCGACGAGCCTTTCCTTTAAAAAATCGCAACCTTGGACCCTCCCCACCAAAACACTTTTAGGGGTGGCCATAACTTCACCAAATTGAACTTCTTTGCTGAGAGTTAGGTTATCTTCTTCCAATATTACTGTGCATTTTACTTTTTTGTGCTTCTTATCTGGTTTTGTTGTCGGCTCAAGCGACAAATTGGTATACTGCACTTGGGGGGCTCTAGAGGAGCTACTCCATCCTTTTGAACTGAATCATTGGGAAGTTGTTCCCTTAGATATGATGAAGGATGGATTTGAGATGTTGGCCTCGGGAACTGAGGAAACCCTAATGCATTGTTATTCACAAGGTCAGCCAACAACGAAAGGCCTATAGAGCATAACGGACCAACTTTCCCCTGAACATGAACGCATTTTTATTCACAAGGTGAATCAACAACTAAATGCCTACAGAGAATAAGGGACCAACTTCCCCCAATCCTAATAAGGGATTTGGAAAAAGGTGATGAGCCAAAGTAGAAGCTGAAAATTGAGTGGCAGGAAACACCAAGAGCAGACCCTCGAATGCAACAAGACTTTCTCTGGAAACCAAAGTGAATGAAACAGAAATTTCCCTTTAGAGAAAAAAGAAACCGTAGTACCCACTTCCTCCAAACCTGCCAGAACCCCATCATGAGCGCACGAGAAGATAACGACTGGAGAGCTTACTAGGATATTGACCACGCTAAAGGAGAATGGGAGGTATTCCTTAGAGGTCAAGCTTTGGGAAACCATCTTAGCCAAAAGGGAGATCTGAATTTGATTTGAATTTGTTAGACCTTTATATTCCAATAGACCCTCCGCTTACTCAGACATCAAAACCAAAAATTCCTCTGAAGGTCCACTCGAAGAAGCCGCAAGGGAAGAAGCCACAAGGGAAGAAGAGGGAAGACCCTCGTTAATAGTCAACACCGACTTGATAGAGCAAAGAGAGGATAAAATTTATAAATCAAAAGTGCCAGATGTCACTAGAGGGGAAGAATCCGCCTACTAAGGTGGTAAACTCCAGATAAATACATCTTCAAAAGGGTCTATAGATAAGTCCAACTCATCCTCGTATCTCGCCATATTCAGAACTTATTGATAACCATAAACACAACAACTAAAACAAAGGCTTTCAATGCCTTGAACCCCACAAAGATCCACTAACAACACCTCCTGTTACCCCCGTTGCATCCAAGCCTTTGACCGTAAAAGCCAAGAAACCCTCTTTGTGAAAAAATAACCAGACCATAGACGGCAAGAGCTTTTGGGAGGAAATGTTTGTCGAAAAGTAGGTCCGATCCCTACACCATGTGTAGAGCATGTGAATGCGGCCCTTCAAGATGTCCCAGGCTTACGAACATGAAAGTGTGCGCCACAAGAGCACCGCAGATGGAACCACAAAGCCATCCTAATTTTCTTTCCACGTGTTTGTGTTTTTAATATTCCACAAGTTAAAGTTACAAATACAATATTATAGTTTAAAATTTGAATTTCCCATAATACCCTTATGATGAGTAGATATTATTTGAATATATATATGCTATCAGCTAAGATAAATCTAATCAAGTTTAATTACTCCCTTTTCTGACAAAAAACAACACAAGATATGATAAAGTTGTAGCAGTTTGATACATCAAAACCTATACATCGCTTTCGTATTGTTATTTTTATAATTAGTTCTCGTATTTTAAAAGGAAAAAACAATCTTTAAAAAGAAAGAAAAAACATGAGAGAAATCTTCAGCATAAATTTTCATGTTGGAGCTCTCAAAATGAAATAAATCAATGCTAGAAATAAATTCCATGGAGTCCCACTCCACCCCTCATCAAATATTGTAATCATGATGCCCACTTGGAATTACAAAGCCTTTTTGCATAGGGTATCAACAATGGTGTTTAGCTCCCTATAAACTTATGTACAAGGAATCCACTCAAAAGAGCATAAAACTTCCTATATGTCGAGAATAAGACATCATAGATATATGTTCTCAATAACTACTTTTTTCTTAACTGATCAATAACAATTTAAAATCTCCCTAAACCTTAAGATTTTTAATATTTTTAATAAAACAATAAAAAGAAAGGTATAATAAGTGGTGTATATATAGAGAGAACAAAATTTATAATTTTATATGAGATAAGAACATTACATTGTACACTTAACATCCATATATATAAACAAAACTACAACAAATAAATATAATAACCATATACATAATCAAAACTATAGCAAAGAAATAGAATGTAATCATAGAATAGTAAGTAGTAGTCCTTAGACAATCATTTTTTATGAGTTGTATCATGATATATTAAAATAGTGAGATACATTTTCTTTACATTTAATACCAACTATGTTTATAAGATTTTTCTCAATTTTATAAAAACCATTTGTATGTATTTTTTTAATTATATAAAAACTATAAATAATAAATTCATTAATAAAGAAAAAAAATTCCAACATCTTCTAAATAAAACAAAATCATATTAAAAAAGCCTTCCTAATGCTCTCACCTATGGACCGACAACGTTTGCAAGCCTTCCCAATGCTCCCAAATGTGTTATGTACTGGAGCCACTAAATCCTTTGATCCAATCAATGACCACTTTATAATCCTTCATCACTTGAATTTGGTTAATCCCTTTTTCTAAAACTAAAGTTTAGCAATTTGAGTGTTAAAAGTGATACTTCATAGTTCGTGTTCAAATTAATATCAACATTTTGTTAATCTCTTTTTTTGTTAAACTTTAGTACCTATTTGACTGTCAATGAGTGATACTTTATGGTTTGTGTTCAAACTAATACAACATTGAATTTTATAAATAATAAAAATACAACTCAATGTTGTATAGATTTATCTTAACCACGAATCTAATAGCAGCAGAGGGATCAAATTTCTTTAAGTGCAAAATACATGCACCTTCTTTTAAAGTGAAAAATACAATGTGTAATTTTTGATTGTTTAAATTATATTTTTTTATGTTATATAGAGTACATAACCTAAACTTATAAGTGAAAAAAAGAATTGTGTGATTTCCAAAAAACATATATATTTAAAAAATAATCGCAATTGTATAACTCCAATTACTTCAAATATTTTAACCATAAAAACAAATATTTTTTTCAGTAGCTTTATATTATACATACATATAGACAATTAACTAAACATATATAACATATTTATTTTTGTTTTTTATTATAGCCAATATAACTTTTCTATTTAGTAAAAAGAAAAATTTAGAAGAGACGTGTGTCAACTCTATGTAAAGCACATATGAACATACATATTACCCTTACACTAGGCAACCCTATGAAGGTTAGTTAAGTTCCCAAGGGAATCTAGGAGCATCTGCAAATTGAAGCACTAGCACAAATCAATACTTCGAAGTTTCATTACGTTCCCAACTGAATCTGGGAGCATATACAAAACCGAGCACCAGTCCATTTTGGATATTAATTAAGTTCCCAAATGAACCTGGGAGCATCTGCAATTTGGAGTTTGGAAAACCCATCTAAGTCAATACTTTGGAGGTTTAAATTCCCAACTAAATCTGGGAAGCATATGCAAATCATAGCACCCGGGCAAGCCAATACTTTGGAGGTTGGTTAATTTTCCAATGGAATCTGGGAGCATCTGCAAACTGAAGCACCCGCTCAACTCAATACTTTGAAGTTTACTACACTTCCCAATTTGGGAACATATGCAAATTGAAGCACCCAGTTAAGTCCATACTTCGAAAGTTGGTTAAGTTTCCAACTGAATCTAGGAGCATCTGCAAATTGAAGCACTCGAACAAATCATTTCTTTGGAGATTCGTTCAGTTCCCTACCGAATCTGGGAGCATTGCAAATCGTAACACTGTAACAAATTAATAATATGTGGGAAGAGTTTTAGGTTGCCAGATGAATGGCTAAAAAATCATTTTTCCTGACTACCATGACTCCAAGTGTTTCAAGGATTGCATAAACTAAAAATCGAAAGTTTAAAAATTCAACACTTACCAACAAAATTTGATATGTCAGCCATCTTTCTCAGTTCATTTCGTCCTATATTCTTAGGGCGATATCTATGTATGGGTTTTATATTCTCTGTACAAGGTCAGTTATCCAGCTAAAAGTCTGATTTTTCCAAGACAGAACGACTGTATTCCCCTTCCCTTTTCAAAAAAGATGTGACCTAGCTCTTTAGTGAGAGCCTTTTTGGACAGGTGATCACCTTGTGTTCTCCAAACCCTATAAATGTGTTGGAATGATACAAATTGGAATTTGAGCTTTAGACTGGAAATGTGATCCATCCAATACTATAAGTTTAGCACCTGCATATGTGATCTCTTTGCTAACCAATTGATGACACGTTTTGAGTCTCCATAAACCTATAAAGAAACAATATTTAAGAAAGTGGAAAAAAACATAAGAGCCCAGAGTGCGCTAATTTCAGCTTTAGTGTTGGAACTTGTTGTGGCCAGCAACAACCCCCCTTCTTATTTAGTTTTATTACTAATACTAAATAAGTAGGGACCCTTATTCAAAAAAATTTAGCGCTTGTATTCCATTTTTGAATAAAACTTACCATCATAAACTTAGGAGAATACTCGAAAAATCTAAAAATACTTAAGTTTTATGATAAGCTCGAATAAATCCACTTTCTCAATAAAGAGCGTCGCATCACAAAAGGGTAATGGATGCTTTCCTACAAGCGGAATTCTAAGGTTGCGAAATCACGATGCAAAATCACGCACTAAAAGATACTCATCGCATCGCATGCCTCAAATATCACTTAAGGTGAAATGCCTCAAACCGCCGATATGCTATAGCGAGTCTTGCAAATCGCATTTCGCAGAAAACACGTTAATGGATGATTGCCACACGCAACGAAGTAGCGACATTGTAATCTGCGATATTGCAAAGCAAGTCACAAAATCGCCTTATCGTAGATCTACAAGGTTCGTTGTTCAAAAAAGCTTTTTCCATAAACCGATGCCCAGTTATGCACGTTAATGTTCATTAATGAGTTAGTTGGCAATCATTAATGAAGTATGGTTTTGATCTGATCAAAGAGCCATTTCACGTAGGGTGATATATTTTATATGTTTTCAGCATTTAAAGCTTTCCCGTCACCTTTTCCTTATCATTACTCTTGCCTCATTTGTGAACTGCAAGAGCAAAGAGCAGAGAAGTATACATAGCAGTGTTCAGGATATTATGGGAAAGAAAAGTAAAGCTCCTAGTTCTGAAGATAAAGAGATGACACCCTTGTACATAAACACCACCTGTAACAAAGATGTCGGTATTACTACTTGGGAAGGCATGTACAGTCTACTCGAGGAATAAAATCCCAGGATAATGGAGGTTACAGCTACTGCAGGCTCACACGAGTCTTATGAGACGTCGATTATAGAACTATCATGTTCATTCTTGCACCGGATAGCAGCGAGGCCCAAAATTCTTCCATACACGGACATGGTCAAATGGGTAGTGAATAGTTCTGATATCACAAACAGACAATTTAAGACTCAGGGTCAAGGACTCATTGGCTCGTTCACTCCACAAGATTTGAGGCTCATGTATCATCTACCAGAGCCACAAGCAACTTATAACAAATAGTTCATGGAGAAGTTCGCTAAAGAAAATGAAGATTTGGCAGAATGCACCAAGGACTGGTCAAGAAGGGACGAACCACTAAAAAAGGATAAGCACGGTATGTATAGTACTGGTTCTCTCACCTCCCTGTATTGCTTTGCTGCTGCTATGCTCTGTAGACTTTTTGGAAAGCCAGATGTTAACAAATTTTCATCTGAATGGCTACCATTATTAGATTCTGCCACTAATGCTGCTATTGTGGATTGGACTAAGATATTGTCTGACAATTTAGCCACAACCATCTTGAAATACCGATCCAAAAGAACTACTACTCAGAGGATTTATCCCCCTTTATACTTATATGCTTATGTGATGGATGCAATCTGTTATATTTCCAAGTTTCCTCTAATGGGCTGGAAATGGACGACTCAGGATCCCTTACCCATTCATATTTATCACAAAGAATTATGGGATTCCAAGTTCATTCCGTATTTCTACAAGGTTTGTCATGGAATCATGTTACCTCTGTACAAAATGTTGTATGATAAAGACGCTCCAAGATTTTCTCCCAAAGCAGAGGTCGATATGCTCCCCGTCGTAAGATGGTTCGGAGAACAACTTTTCACATATGTCAGGGTATTCTGAAGTCTCACTTCCCCTCATGTCTTACCTTTATATGTTCCTGATAAACTACTGGCACAAGAGATTGCTTATCAGACTTGCGGAGAAGGAGGTATGAGTAAAGATTTGAAGGACAAGAAGAAGGCCATTTGGCCGCAATTTCCTGTGGCCTGTGGAGCCTTTTCACTATTTGATGTAGGACATGCATTCAAAGAAGTAAATAAAATGTTATGTCTACGATTATTCAAATTTCTAGGAAGACCGTTTGACCCTTCTGATATCGTTAAAAATTTCACTGCTGCAGTCAAAATAAAAGTTTTTCTAAAGAAGATGATCTTTTTGATGATATGTTTCAACAGAAAAGTACGTTTAAAGAAGTTCTGCATTTGGCCCAAATGTGATTTCCTCCAATAGAATTTCAAGAGTTCAAAATATACAGAGAAAGGAGGTTAGCTAACATCCCTTTGGATAAATTACACTTGGAACCCGTAAGGGAACCAACTCCCAGTATCAATCTCAGTGGACGTGCAAGCACAGACAGGTGTAAATCTAAGTCTGGGAGAGAAATGTCAGAACACTCCAAGAGGTTCGAGAGTGACCATAATAAAAGCGAAGGGTCAGTAAGGGATATTGCCCAGTCTAAGGAGCACCCAGAACAACAGGTTTTGACCTCTCCACAAGTAAATCCTCCCCCTCTCATCGTCTAGCCACCACTAGTCAGAAATGAGCTGGATAAAGAATGGGACACGTTCAATGACTTAATCAATACTGAAGGACAGAGCACAAAAACACCTGAAAGTAATGTATAGACAATGGATGATATAGCCACAGGGACAATCAATAATGCCTAGAAATGGAACATATTCCCATTACTCCATCTTCTGAACTTATGTTCAAAATAGAAGAAATTCCTCCTCTTGATGTATTTTATAGTCCTCAACATAAGGCAATGGTGAGAAGACAAAGAAAGAAAAGGAAATTGGAAAGCATGCTCTCTCATGATGCAGAGCAATTAGACATCCTTTGGCAAGATCCTACCACTAATCCCATTGAAAATCTCACTAAATTATCTCAGATTGTAGGAGCATATGCTTCTGCGACCATTGATAAAGCATCTGAGGTACATTAATTACTAAAAGAAAAAGAAGATCAAATACAGATTTTGCAGCAACATCTACAACAAGCTAGCACCAACAGTGAAGCATAAAAACAACTTGAAAGGTTATAGCAGGACTTTCAACAAATGCAACTAAGATACCAGAACAGTTTGACCGACAGAGAAAAATAGCTACAGGTTATGCAAGAAATGCACAAGGATGATCCCAAGCTTACAGAATTTGTAACAGAATCCATTTCCTTAAATGATCAACTCCTGCAGCAGCAAGAAACATTATGCCAAAGAATATCGCAGCGGAGCTCTTATTGTGAGATAAGCAACAAATTACTAATCAAATCGTGGACTTGCGACATGATTATGATTTAATTGATAGAAGAGTTATTGAATATTTGGCTTGGCAGGAATCAGAGAAAGGGAAAAAGGAAGGCACACCCATAATCAATGAAACCCACAAAGAAATGCTCCTTAACAAGTGGGATACACAGATCAAGAAAGCAGAACAAGCGGCAGAAGAAGCAGCCATAGCAGCAAATAATGTCATTGACTGCATTAGTGAAAATTTACATAGGGAAAATCTAATATTAGATACCGCTGTAGGGTATTTACCAAATTTACAGCACCTACAGACAAGCTAGAGGCAGAAGGCTCAAGAGAGAGCAGAGTCCATTGTTGAAAATAATACTGAGAGGGGGGGGTGAATCAGTATTATCAGGATAATTATTCTTTTTCAAAACAACCGTTGTACGCTACTTTGATTTAATAAAACAGCGTATGTACGCGATTATGCAGAAAGAAACCCGCGTATACAGAACATGCTTTTACTTTACTTTAAACTTTCAGATGATGATTGTTAGTCAGTGATGCAGAATCAAATAACAGAGCAGAAAGATAATCACACACAGAAACACCAGATATAAGGTGGAAACCCAATGTGGGTGAAAACCACCTGCTGCAATTCGTCTCTATCTTTCTTTAAATTAGAAACTTCTGTTTACAATGTACTGGTGCAGTCCTTTACCAGTACGCAGGCTGCAACCTGCAGAGAGCTACAAATCTTTCTCATTTTCCATCTTTCCTGGAAGGGAGCTACAACCCCCTTTGCTCTTGCACTAGCCAAGATACTAGTATGTAGGTGCTGGCCTACAGAAGGCTACAACCTTCTCTTCCAGGGACCACTTTTCATCAATTTTCAAACTGGATCCATGAACATCAAACAATCATAAAGAATCAACCAATCTCCTTTCCACCAACTAGATCTGAAGCAAGTAGATACTCCTCTGACAGTTGTACACAGAAAACTGTACCAGAAACCATATAGCAGAAACAGAACCCAAAACCCAGCAGCAATAAGCAGAAACAGCCAGATCACAACTTAAAGCATATACGCAATTTTAACAGTCTGCAACTTGCGTGCATACGCCTCTGCGTATGGAACAACCTGCGTATACGCGGCTTAACTTCACCTAAACAGCGTGTATACGCACCTTCGCTTCACTGAACCTGCGTACAGATCTATAAAATACAATACACTCTTCCAGATATTCAATCACTAAATAACCCAGATCATCAAACTTATAGATCAGACGAGCGCCACATCAAGCAGATCAAAATCAACAGAGATACTATCATTAAGCTTAAAGATTATGACCCATGAAAAGACCTTGTCCTTCCTTTTGTGCTGAAGTCCCTCCTTCCTTCAGATCCAGATCTGCATCACCATCCAATGTACCAGCTCTAACCCTTTTCAGATCTTCAATAATAATCCAGATGGTGATTTGTCACAAGATCTCCTTCCTCTTTTATAGCCCTAGGCCTTCCCCAATACCATGGTCCAAAACCATAACATTTCAATACCATGAACCCAAAACTGTGGATCGGCACAATTGACGAGACGCCATGGTCCAAAACATAGGTTCAAGTTCCAAGATCTAACTGCCATGGACCAAAAGAGTGATCACCAACATATACGCGCTTTTGTAATGTATAACCCGCGTGTATACGCACCTTTGTCTAGATTAACCTGCGTATATGTCTTTTTCTAATTTCTGAGTGCCTGATCTGAGATCTGTTACCAGAGAGGGTTGCCATCAAGGACAACACCTGTGCTATAGCTCCAAACCTGTGCCATAATGCCAACAATCTCCCCCTTTGTACTTGATGGCAACACAAGATCCAAGATCATTCTCCCCCTTTGTCATCAAGGGCAAAGGGTGGTGCTCCCCCTGAGTATATGCTGAAATTTTCTGTGCTGACCATGCTCCCCCTGACTGTAGGCAAGATCTGCAAAAAAAATATGTTCTTGAAGAAGAATAGAAGACCTTCCTATCACCATAGGACTTAGTATATACATCCATCACCCAACCAAGTGGGGATCATCCATCCAACCAAGTGGAATACATCAGAAATTTACATATGAGGACCAAAAATTATTACATCTTCATCCCACGCATAGTGGGGAAACTAATATAGGCCGTTACATGACCTTGACATCATATAAGAAAGAGATATATGACATAGAGACGAATTATTGAAAAACATCAACAACTGATAGCAGCAGCAACTGATAGTGAGCATTCAGATCAACAACCAATATGTCCTTCTGTTCACCTTCTGCCTTTGTTCTATCTGAAATCAATAACAGTGAT